>BROG01001582.1:32500-41183 GCA_030159075.1 Atrina japonica | reverse complement strand
GAGAGAGAGAGAGAGAGAGAGGAATTCCAATTGTATAGTAGTTATTGATACAATAGTGTGAAAAAACTATATCAAGAGAACCATACTAAACCTGTGTATTTCATTTTAGTACAATTATTGGTACTGCTTAAATTGGTACGTCCAACAGAATAGATTGTGAGTGTGTGTAATGTTCCTGGTTGCAGGTTTGAGAAATCATTTGAAGAGTTCGCGTACACAAGATTGTGCGTTTTTTCTGGATATATTGTTACGTTATATGCAACAGCTCCTTTCGTTTGGAGATTCAACACATTCAGCTTTATTGAAGATACTGATGAACTGGTTTCCCAGTAGTTCCCACAACTAGGGTCATCTGGTCCTGAAATAAAAGGTTTGTTGCAAGGGTTACTATTTCTCTGTCAATAGAATAAAAATACATGTCAGGTGATGTCATCTTTTTTGTTTGCTTAATTAGAAATTCTGTCGAATAATGAACTGAATCTTTCGTTTGATATAATGCTTAAAGTGATATATTTCAATCTTGTTAAGCTTTAACAATAAGGATATACATGTACATACTCATAGTACATATGCGCAATAACGTACAGGGAGCTGGCGCATTTTGCGAATAATGGACATGTTAGAGAGCGCTAAATATGTTTGAAACATTATATTTATAAATTAAATGTGTATATATATTGCCGTAGTGGCAACTGTAGGAGAATAATACCCCACTGTGAATATTTTGTAATATTGACTAGAATCATTTAATTAATTTAATATTCAATGTATGCATTGAGCGTAAATAGAGTACTTAATATTGATAGTTTATTTCTATAATTTAGACATTTACTTACTCGTATACGCTGAAAACGTACAGCTGCCATTACTGGCGGTTATCAGGCAATTGACGTCACAGAGAAGTCATACCGCTTTCCTGGTTGGAGATCATGGAATATGTAAGACGGACTA
This sequence comes from Atrina japonica, assembly GCA_030159075.1. Lineage (NCBI taxonomy): Eukaryota > Metazoa > Mollusca > Bivalvia > Pterioida > Pinnidae > Atrina > Atrina japonica. Next base: position 40,232 of record BROG01001582.1, on the reverse strand, counting down.
GTATTAAGAATCCTTTCTAACCTCCCAGAGACATTTACATAATGTGCAGTAGTATCAGCTGTTACCATACCATTCAAATCTATTTGTATTGCTTCATTTGTTAAGACCATCTTTTACAAATCGGACTAGACGGTTCTGTAACATATAATGAATTGAACGACAAAATCATGTAAAGGAACAAACAACAGCAACCACAACAATACAGCAACAACAACAACACAATGAATTGATAATGATAATGTTTTTGAGTTATATTTGAGTAGTTTCCTGCTGCCAACATTTGGGTCATACTTTCTGTGAACATGATGCATTTGTCGTTAATATAACACACACACACACACACACACGTACAGGGAGCGCTCGCATTTTTGTGAATAATTACATGTAATAAATATGTTTGTAACATAGATTTATAATCAAATGTGTATAAATTGTCGTAGTGGCCCACTGTAGGAGAAAAATACCCCATTGTGAATATTTTGTGATATTGACTAGAATCATTTAATTAATTTAATATACAATGTATGCATTGAGCGTAAATAGAGTACTTAATATTGATAGTTTATTTCTATAATTTAGTCATTTACTTACTCGTATACGCTGAAAACGTACAGCTGCCATTACTGGTCTGGTTATCAGGACCAATTGACGTCACAGAAAAGTCATACCGCTTTCCTGGTTGGAGATCATGGAATATGTAAGACGGACTAGTATTAAGAATCCTTTCTAACCTCCCAGAGACATTTACATAATGTGCAGTAGTATCAGCTGTTACCATACCATTCAAATCTATTTGTATTGCTTCATTTGTTGATGACCATCTTTGATTACAAATCGGACTAGACGGTTCTGTAACATATAATGATTTTTATTGAACGACAAAACATGTAAAGGAACAACAACAACAGCAACCACAACAATCACAGCAACAACAACAACACAATGAATTGATAATAATAATGTTTTTGAGTTATTTTTTATTAGTTCCCTGCTGCCAGTATTTGGGTCATACGCCTTGTGAACATGATGCGTTTGTCATTAATGTAACACACACACACACACACGTACAGGGAGCGCTCGCATTTTGTGAATAATTGACATGTAAGGGGGCGCTAAATATGTTTGTAACACAAATGTGTATACATACAACCACTGTAGGAGAAAAATACCCCATTGTGAATATTTTGTGATATTGACTAGAATCATTTAATTAATTTAATATATGTATGCATGAGCGTATGCTACGAAGACATTTGATAAAGTTGCTTTATGTGGAGTGTTTGAATTATTATGTTCTATCTGAAAAGAAAGAAAATCGTTAAAAATATACTTAGTTAAATTTGATTGTGCATAAAGAAAGCTGATATGGCTTAGTTCTATTATTCAGTTATATATATAAATATAGATTAAGAATAAATTTATTTTAATGGAATATAAAATAATGTAGATAGAGTACTTAATATTGATAGTTTATTTCTATAATTTAGACATTTACTTACTCGTATACGCTGAAAACGTACAGCTGCCATTACTGGTCTGGTTATCAGGACCAATTGACGTCACAGAGAAGTCATACTTTCCTGGTGGAGATCATGGAATATGTAAGACGGACTAGTATTAAGCAGAGACCATTTACATAATGTGCAGTAGTTCAGCTGACCATTCAAAATTTGTATTGCTTCATTTGTTGATGACCATCTTTGATTACAAATCGGACTAGACGTTCTGTAAATATAATGATTTTTATTGAAACGACAAAACATGTAACACAGCAACCACAATATCCCTGCAACAACAACAACACAATGAATTGATAATTAAAATGTTCTTGAGTGTATATTTAGTAGTTTCCTGCTGCAACATTTGGGTCATAGTTCTGTGAAACATGATGCGTTTGTCATTAAGACACAAATACACACACATACACGTGGGTGCGCGCGCATTTTGTGATTAAGTGACTAGGGAACCTAAATATGTTTGGAACATTATTTATAAATTAAATATGTATATATATTGCCGTAGTGGCCACTGTAGGAGAAAAATACCCCATTGTGAATATTTTGTGATATTGACTAGAACCATTTGATTAATTTAATATACAATGTATGCATTGAGCGTATGCTACGAAAACATTTGAGATAAAGTTGCTTTAAATGTGGAGTGTTTGAATGAATTAAGTTCTATCTGGGAGAAAAGAGAAAATCGTTAAAATATACTTATGTTAACTGGGGTGATTGTGCATAAAGAAAGCTGATATGGCTTAGTTCTATTATTCAGTTATATATAAAAATAGATTAAAAATAAATTTATTTTAATGGAATATAAAAAAATGTAGATAAAGTACTTAATATTGATAGTTTATTTCTATAATTCAGTCATTTATTATCGTATACGCGGAAAACGTACAGCTGCCATACTGACTGGTTATCAGGACCAATTGACGTATTACCGCTTTCCTGGTTTCATGTTAAGACGGACTAGTATTAGAATCCCTTTCTAACCTAGACTTTTACATAATGATGCCAGTAGTATCAGCTGTTAATACCATTAATCTATTTGTATTGCTTCAATGACCATCTTTGATTACAAATCGGACTAGACGGTTCTGTAACATATAATGATTTTTATTGAACGACAAAACATGTAAAGGAACAACAACAACAGCAACACAACAATCACAGCAACAACAGCAACAAAATGAATTGATAATAATAATGTTTTTGAGTTATTTTTTATTAGTTCCCTGCTGCCAGTATTTGGGTCATACTTTCTGTGAACATGATGCGTTTGTCATTAATGTAACACACACACACACACACACATACACGTACAGGGAGCGTGCGCATTTTGTGAATAATTGACATGTAAGGGGGCGCTAAATATGTTTGTAACATTATATTTATGAATCAAATGTGTATATATATTGTCGTAGTGGCCACTGTAGGAGAAAAATACCCCATTGTGAATATTTTGTGATATTGACTAGAATCATTTAATTAATTTAATATACAATGTATGCATTGAGCGTATGCTACGAAGACATTTGAGATAAAGTTGCTTTAAATGTGGAGTGTTTGAATTAATTATGTTCTATCTGGGAGAAAAGAGAAAATCGTTAAAATATACTTATGTTAACTGGGGTGATTGTGCATAAAGAAAGCTGATATGGCTTAGTTCTATTATTCAGGAATATAGATTAAAAAATAAAAGATGGAATATAAAATAATAAATAGAGTACTTAATATTGATAGTTTATTTCTATAATTTTAGTCATTTACTTACGTATCCTGAAAACGTACAACTGCCACTGGTTACATCAGGACCAATTGACGTCACAGAGTAGTCATACCGCTTTCCTGGTTGGAGATCATGGAATATGTAAGACGGACAGTATTAAGAATCCTTGCTAACCTCCCAGAGACATTTACATAATGTGCAGTAGTATCAGATACCATTCAAATCTATTTGTATTGTTTCATTTGTTGATGACCATGTTTGATTACAAATCGGACTAGCCGGTTCTGTAACATATAATGATATTTATTGAACGACAAAACATGTAAAGGAACAACAACAACAGCAACCACAACAATCACAGCAACAACAACAACACAATGAATTGATAATAATAATGTTTTTGAGTTATATTTGAGTAGTTTCCTGCTGCCAACATTTGGGTCATACGTTCTGTGAACATGATGCGTTTGTCATTAATCTAACACACACACACACACACACACACGTACAGGGTGCGCGCGCATTTTGCGATTAAGTGACATGTTAGGGGGCGCTAAATATGTTTGGAACATTATATTTATAAATTAAATATGTATATATATTGCCGTAGTGGCCACTGTAGGAGAAAAATACCCCATTGTGAATATTTTGTGATATTGACTAGAATCATTTGATTAATTTAATATACAATGTATGCATTGAGCGTATGCTACGAAGACATTTGAGATAAAGTTGCTGTGCATTTTGAATGAATTAAATCTGGGAGAAAAGAGAAAATCGTTAAAATATACTTATGACTGGGGTGATTGTGCATAAGGGGGCTTAGTTCTATTATTCAGTTATATATAAATATAGTTTAAATTTACATGGAATATAAAATAATGTAGATAGAGTAATTAAATGATGTTTATTTCTATATCATCATTACTTTACCGTATACGCGGAAAACGTACAGGCCATTACACTGTCAGGACCAATTGAGTAACAGAAAAGTCATACTTTCCTGGTTGGAGATCATGGAATATTAAGACGGACTAGTATAAGAATCCTTTCTAACCTCCCAGAGACACATATTGACTGTTACCATACCATTCAAATCTATTTGTATTGCTTCATTTGTTGATGACCATCTTTGATTACAAATCGGACTAGACGGTTCTGTAACATATAATGATTTTTATTGAACGACAAAACATGTAAAGGAACAACAACAACAGCAACCACAACAATCCCTGCAACAACAACAACACAATGAATTGATAATAATAATGTTTTTGAGTTATTTTTTATTAGTTCCCTGCTGCCAGTATTTGGGTCATAGTGTTGAAATGACGTTTGTCATTAATGTAACACACACACACACACACGTACAGGGAGCGCTCGCATTTTGTGAATAATTGACATGTAAGGGGGCGCTAAATATGTTTGTAACATTATATTTATGAATCAAATGTGTATATATATTGTCGTAGTGGCCACTGTAGGAGAAAAATACCCCATTGTGAATATTTTGTGATATTGACTAGAATCATTTAATTAATTTAATATACAATGTATGCATTGAGCGTATGCTACGAAGACATTTGAAATAAAGTTGCTTTAAATGTGGAGTGTTTGATTTCTGGGAAAAAAGATAAAATCGTTAAAATATACTTATGTTAACTATTATATGGCTTAGTTCTATTATTCAGTTATATATATAAATATAGATTAAAAATAAATTTATTTTAATGGAATATAAAATAATGTAGATAGAGTACTTAATATTGATAGTTTATTTCCATAATTTAGTCATTTACTTACTCGTATACGCTGAAAACGTACAGCTGCCATTACTGGTCTGGTTATCAGGACCAATTGACGTCACAGAGAAGTCATACCGCTTTCCTGGTTGGAGATCATGGAATATGTAAGACGGACTAGTATTAAGAATCCTTGCTAACCTCCCAGAGAATGTGTCAGTATATCAGCTGCATACCATTCAAATCTATTTGTATTGCTTCATTTGTTGATGACCATCTTTGATACAAATCGGACGGTTCTGTAACATATAATGATTTTTATTGAACGACAAAACATGTAAAGGAACAACAACAACAGCAACCACAACAATCACAGCAACAACAACAACACAATGAATTGATAATGATAATGTTTTTGAGTTATATTTGAGTAGTTTCCTGCTGCCAACATTTGGGTCATACTTTCTGTGAACATGATGCGTTTGTCATTAATCTAACACACACACACACACACACACACACACACACACACACACACACACACACACACACACATCAGGGTGCGCGCGCATTTTGCGATTAAGTGACATGTTCTAAATATGTTTGGAACATTATATTTATAAATTAAATATGTATATATATTGCCGTAGTGGCCACTGTAGGAGAAAAATACCCCATTGTGAATATTTTGTGATATTGACTAGAACCATTTGATTAATTTAATATACAATGTATGCATTGAGCGTATGCTACGAAGACATTTGAGATAAAGTTGCTTTAAATGTGGAGTGTTTGAATGAATTAAGTTCTATCTGGGAGAAAAGAGAAAATCGTTAAAATATACTTATGTTAACTGGGGTGATTGTGCATAAAGAAAGCTGATATGGCTTAGTTCTATTATTCAGTTATATATAAATATAGATTAAAAATAAATTTATTTTAATGGAATATAAAATAATGTAGATAGAGTACTTAATATTGATAGTTTATTTCTATAATTCAGTCATTTACTTACTCGTATACGCGGAAAACGTACAGCTGCCATTACTGGTCAATCAGGACCACGTAAGCAGAAAAGTCATACCGCTTTCCTGGTTGGAGATCATGAATATGTAAGACGGACTAGTATTAAGAATCCTTTCTAACCTCCCAGAGACATTTACATAATGTGCAGTAGTATCAGCTGTTACCAACCATTCAAATCTATTTGTATTGCTTCATTTGTTGATGACATCTTTGATTACAAATGACTAGACGGTTCTGTAACATATAATGATTTTTATTACCAAAACATGTAAAGGAACACAACAACAGCAACCACAACAATCACAGGAACAACAACACAATGAATTGATAATAATAATGTTTTTGAGTTATTTTTTATTAGTTCCCTGCTGCTAGTATTTGGGTCATACGCCTTGTGAACATGATGCGTTTGTCATTAATATAACAAACACACACACAGGGAGCGCTCGCATTTTGTGAATAATTGACATGTAAGGGGGCGCTAAATATGTTTGGAACATTATATTTATAAATCAAATGTGTATATATATTGCCGTAGTGGCCACTGTAGGAGAAAAATACCCCGACATTGACTAGAACCATTTGATTAATTTAATATACATGTTGCATTGAGCGTATACATTTGAAATAAAGTTGCTTTAAATGTGGAGTGTTTGAATGAATTATGTTCTATCTGGGAGAAAAGAGAAAATCGTTAAAATATACTTATGTTAACTGGGGTGATTGTGCATAAAGGAAGCTGATATGGCTTAGTTCTATTATTCAGTTATATATATAAATATAGATTAAAAATAAATTTATTTTAATGGAATATAAAATAATGTAAATAGAGTACTTAATATTGATAGTTTTATAATTGTCATTTACTTACTCGTATACGCTGAAAACGTACAGCTGCCATTACTGGTTATCAGGACCAATTACGTCACAGAGAAGTAATACCGCTTTCCTGGTTGGAGATCATGGAATATGTGAACTAGTATTAAGAATCCTTGCTATCTCCCAGAGACATTTACATAATGTGCAGTAGAACAGTGTAACCATACCATTCAAATCTATTTGTATTGTTTCATTTGTTGATGACCACATTACAAAACGGAGTAACTGTAACAACAACATTATGTAAAGGTACAACAACAACAACAGCAACCACAACAATCACAACAACAGCAGCAGCAACAACAACACAATGAATTGAGTATTTGGGTAAGACCTCCTGTGAACATGCATGTCATTAATATAACTACCACAAACACACACACACAGGGTGCGCGCGCATTTGCGAATAAGGGACATGTTAGGGGGCGTTAAGTATGTTTCGAACGTTATATCTATAAGTTAAATGTGTATATATATTGCCGTAGTGGCCACTGTAGGAGAATAATACTCCATTGTGAATATTTATTATTTATTGAACGACAAAACATGTAAAGGAACAACAACAACAACAACAACAATAGCAACCACAACACTCACAGCAACAGCAGCACCAACAAGAACACAATGAATTGATAATAATAATGTTTTTGAGTTATTTATGATTAGTTCGCTGCTGCCAGTATTTGGATCAGACCTCATGTTAACATGAAGCATTTGTCGATATTATAACACACACACACACACACAAACACACACACACACACACTGGTTGAGAGTGCGCGTGCGGATTTTGCGAATTATTGACATGTTAGAAGGCGCTAAATATGTTTGAAACATTTGTAAATTAA
>BROG01001582.1:0-27500 GCA_030159075.1 Atrina japonica | reverse complement strand
ACGCGCACGACTTTTTATATAAGCAGTATAGTGCACGCGACGTACTACGTCTCGTCAACTTTGACCTCTTTGATGATTGGTCTATGTGTCGTTGGCAACGTGATTCCACCAATGAAAACGCAAAGAATGATTGACGCCTAGGAGAAATCAGAAATCAGTCTAAGAGTGATAAAAAAAAAAGTCAAACATGGAGTTTACTATGAAGTACACTATGGAACAAGATAACGAACCTGCTCTAATCGAACCTGTGCCGGTATATGATACTAGGCAGATTATTCGTGATACTAAAGAGAAGTTACGAAAGATTAATATGAACTTTCATCAGGGAAAAGAAGATGTTCACCTGAGACGAATTATACTTCTCAATTCTATTTTGCGGTTTGGTAGAGAAAAGAGAAAACGTAAGCAGATGGACAAGAAGTGTTTGCCGTTTAACATAAGATTCGGTGCATGAATCAAGGCAGATATTACAAAAACAACGGTCCTTTTCAGGACCACTTATATTTTACGAAAAGAAACCTTAAACTGAATGTGCAGTGTATATAATAAAATGAGTTATAGGGTTTATGAGACAATAAAATTAGTTATAGGGTTTATGAGAAAATAAAATGAGTCATAGGATTTTTGAGAAGGAGTGTTTTATAGAGTAGTAGATGTAGCATATCTCAATACAGTTTACTTTACTTTTCTAATGAGTTGGGTGGCCCTGAAAAGGGCTGTTGGATAGGTTTCTAATATTGACAGTAACATATCTTTATCAGAGGTAAACGTCGTTCTGCTTCCAGTAGATAATCTGTCTTCCTCTTGATAGTCATGATGATCGGTATTTGTAGTTGACGAAAACTAGCTCTAATCTGTTTTCTAGTACAAACATACTGAGCTGACAAATAGTCTAAGCACTGTCGGTACTGCCGGTCGAGTTGATCTCTGACTTTCTGCGAGGTTTGCTGATGTTTCAGTTGCCTCCATGTCTGATTGAGTTTGATCAGTAGACTCTGATAGTAACGATTACACTGTATTGTACGCCACTTGGTCTTCTGTTGTAACAGAATAATTCTGTGAATAGCTTCTGTATAGATACTCTCCATTTTTGTTTTTTGTTTTTCACTAAGCGATGTTCAACAAGAAAGAGAAGAAACGCTCACGCGATGTGTGACGTCACACCCTGCTGAGTATGCCTAAGAGTCTATAGTCATTGCTTGATCATGACTGAATGTGTAAACATGTGGGGCGAAGTACAAGAAAAAGAAGAATGGATGGCGTGTGCCGATAGAAGGGGAAGAAAGGTGGGCTGGCTAACGAATATCGACGAGCAAAAGAACGTTAGCCTTTGTCCTAGATCGGTCGGTTCGGATTCCTTGACGCTGTGACAGTAAACGTATTTACATGATAACAGTACTAAAAAAATCACTGCTGTTCGGTTTCCACTTTCACTTTCTTGGTGGCTTTTCCTCCCATCTTGAGCATCAATATGAGTTTACGTTTGACTCCTGTTGAAGTCTGTTCGGTACATTCATAAGCCCAATGACCTGGCTAATGACATTTGTAACACTGGTCTGATTGACGATATCGATTTTCTACTTTGTTCTCAGGTTCTACTCTTACTGATGTTGTAGTTGTTGTTGTTGCCGTCCCGTTATTCTTAGGACATCTAGGAGACCAATGTCCAATTTCACCACAAATGAAACAAGGATGAGTCTGTGGGGAAGGCTTATATTCGTACCCCATATACGATGTTCTGACTACCGGCTGTAGTTTATCCTTCAATTCTTTCAGAATAGCTGTAATGGTCGTAAGTTCTTCCCTCATTTTCTGCAATGTGGATAGCAAGGCATCAAGTAATATTAACTTGGTCACATCATTTTCTTGTTTTTTTACCAACTGGTCTAAAGTTTTGAGAACTTCATCAAACTCATCAGCCCTTTCTATGTACGGTGTACAATTAGGTGAATAATTCGGGTGCGTCTGAGACAATCCTGGATAACTCATATTGATGACTACACTTCACGTTACTTTATACCCGTTCTTCTTATTCTATATTTAGACTCGTTCCCGTCAGGCACTTGTTTGTCCCCATAAGGGAGGCTCCACACAGATTTTTTTCTTATATCACCAGTTGACTGAAGGCACAATCGTTAGACCAACGTCAACATATAATCTATTACCTCAGATACCAAGTGAAGGGCATCTTTAGAAAAATTTAAACTTGACTTGGTACACATTCGAGGCCGTTTTAAATATGCGTGATTTACGCTCACTCACAGTGTCTACTTCATAGTAACCACTATAATCGGTGAGTTGCCTGTTTGCATTAAATCCATCACCCGTTGATCTCTCTGGTGAGCCTGCCTTTGACTTCTCGCCTGTTATTGTCTTTCATTTAACAATAAATCAAAGTTCGGTAAATTAGCCATTCCGTGTGTATGCTTTCGTTGTCGAATCTAAAATGAAGTACGGTAACTGTATACGTGTATTTATAATAAAAAGGAAACAACTGTATAGATACTCAAATGAAGTATTATCACACATATATATTCATAACATATGTTTTATTCTAGTTTTTTAATGTTTTGCAGGCCCATAAAACTAGAATTTATTTTATTCCCTTTTATTTTCATATAGAATTAGAAGTATTAAAAACTAGTGACAGTATTTGTCTTTAAAACAGGTGGCCAGATGTCTAGACGTAGATGTATAGACAGAAAAATCATCAACAACAGGTGGCCAGACGTCAAAAACAGGTGATCAGATGCCAAGTGTCAAAAACAGGTGACCAGATGCCAAGTGTCAAAAACAGGTGGCCAGATGCCAAGTGTCAAAATGTCAAAAACAGGTGGCCAGATGCCAAGTGTCAAGATGTCAAAAACAGGTGGCCAGATGTTAAAAACAGGTGGCCAGATGTCTAGACGGGAAAAAATCAATACGTGACTTCATTAACTTTATATAATCTAGTACTGACGGAGTCTCGATATTAGTTCATAATGGATAACTCATCCGACAAGGAGATGCAACGAGAGAAGCATGAGAATCATTCTTACACGAAGGACACGTATTGTAGTAAGGTCACGCACCCCGATAAATTCTGGTATGACCCCTGCAACACCGACTACACAACAGGAGGAACCACCTAGATCTTGCCCTTCACTTCCAGTACCTGTACAATACGTGCTAGCTCAGGAAGCATTAGCCAATCTTCGACAACATCAGGCCGAGATAAATCGACTGATGATAGAAAAACAAAGAGAAGTTCGTTGTTGGCGACGTCTACTCGACAGATATTAGCGTTTCTCTTATTCAGCTTTTCGGAGCAATCAACTTATTCGAAAAGAAACCTTAACTAAAGGTATGCAGGTTTTATGTATGTGTTAATCTGTAGTGACTTAACACTACTTACACGTGTATATTCAACATTAAATGTTTTATTTCATTCGTGTTTTTTATGATGTATTCACTTCATTAGATGAAAGTCTAAATATAGTAAGTCATGTGACTAGAGAGGTTCAGTTAAGCCTGTGAAAACTCATTTGAGATCCAAAGCTCGAAGAGTTAACATAATAAGAAAAAACCACTACTATCAGCAGGGTGAATGTTTCATTTTTTATTAGATAGGGCTAGATATTTACCATGCATTAAAATGTCAAATATCTCAGAAGAAAAAAAAGTCACATGTCTAGAGTATAGGTTAAGTTAGACCTCTGAGTGCTCATTTGCGATCCGGAGCTCGAAGAGTCAACATCGTCAGAAAACCACTACCAGCATAGGGTGAGTGATTGAATTTTTATTACATAAGATTAGTGTTTACCGTATGGAACATGTACAAACAGTAAATTTCAATATCTCAGAAAAAAATAGGCAACTAGCAACGTTAATAAGGTTTTCATTACTTACATCTTAATTATGCTATCAGGGGAATACCCCATCACTTTACAGTTTATGATAGTTCAGATCCATACAAGGTATACAGAGTGATCTCCCTTTGTACATACTCGTAAGTCTTAGTACAAGGATAACATGTTCAAGCTTGAGTCGAGCTCGGCCTACCGCTTCATGCGCTTGCGCACTTGATACAGGATTGTTAACCACTCCGACTGTGGCGACACCTTCTACCGGTTTCACAAACCTGAAAAAAACCCAAAGTTTCGGTTCTAAAAATAGATTCAATCTCAACCCAAAACTGGAAAAACCCACTTTCTGTCTCTAACCGTTGACTTCTCGTGAACTCATGTGACCTCTCGTGTTCTCTCGTGACCCCTTGTAACAAAGGCTCTCATTGGCTCGTTAGCCAAGATGGCCGCCCCACAACCTTCCACTTCCGGTCATAGACACGCCTTAAAACTCAACGATTGGCTCTTTATCCTTATTGTCAGACAAGAGGACCTCTTTTTCGGTATGACGCACTTCCGGTATGACGCACTTCCGGTATGACGCACGTCCGGTTATGACGTCACAGATGTTCTAAGGCCCGCATTGAATTGGCCAATCAGAAGCCAGCATTCTGATGAGTAATCAAACAGCGCAACTGGTGGCGCCCCCTAGCGGTAAAAATTCAAATGCCATGGAGCTGTTTATAACTGCCGAAAATACGAAAAAATAAAGAACGGAATTAGAATTCCTAATCAGCATTATACATGAATTTAAGTTATTGCTGTGGAATGCTTATTTTGTGTTAACATGGGGTAATACGCTGATATATCATGAAGCTATGGACAATTTTGTACCGTAATAAAGAAAAGCGCATTCATCTATTGTACATGGCGGCGGTAAAATGTAATAAAATGACAGCATCTCAAATGCATATGACTATATCGTGAAGGAACGATAGCGGAAACCAACGCCTTATTACAGATATAATACAGAGAAAGAATACAGACTTAGACAATCAGGTGTGAAACCAAAACATCGTAGTGCAAGACCAAGTCTCATAGAAGTTTTCAAACTGATCTGATTGATATATATATATATATATATATATGTGTGTATATATATATGTGTGTGTGTGTGTGTGTGTGTGTGTGTGTGTGTGTGTGTGTGTGTATGTGTGTGTGTGTGTGTGTGATTTAATAAATGTAATGTTCTTTATGAAAAGTCAAATTATATTGTTCCACAGTGACTGAATTGATTTTGCATCATTTGAATAACTCTAATAATGAGGCTCCGTTGGCTTCATTGGAAAACTAATAGTACGTAACATGACTTTATACTAAAGACCTAGTATATATTTACCATTTCAACTTCAGGTATAATGATGATAGTTATCACATTGTTATAAAAATCAGAGAAGTGTTGGACATGTGTTGGTGCTCAATGATAGCCATGCATACAGTATATATGGTAGTCTTTGACAATAATAATCAGTTGGAAGTAAATTAATTGATCGAAAATATTAATATGTTTTAAAATATTCTGTCTAATGTGTCCTATAAAGTTGAACTTACGTGTGTAAATGGTTACGGAACATCCTCCTCGACTGGTTGTAACAGTATTATTATCAATTGTAGAATTAGAATTCCCAGTCAGTATTATCCATGAATTTAAGTTATGGCAGTGGAATGTTTATTTCGTGTTAACATGGGGTAGTACGGTGATATATCATGAAGTTATCGACGATTTTGTACCGTAAAAAAGAAAAGCACATTCATCTATTCTACATGGCGACAAAATGTACTAATGATGATGAGAGTTGTCAGGTTCTGGGGCAGGTTGATTCCCCACCATAAGGCGGTCTATAGAGTCTCAACCATTACAAGGTTGCCATAGACTCTCAACCTTCACAAGGTTGCTATACACTCTCAACAATCTCAAGGCTGCCATAGACTCTCGACCATGATGAGGTTGCTATAGACTGCTATAGACCACTACAAGGTTGTCATAGAGTCTCAACCACTACAAAGTTGTCATAGACACCCAACCACTACAAGGTTGTCATAGAGTCTCAACCGCTACAAGGTTGTCATAGAGTCTCAACCACTACAAGGTTGTCATAGAGTCTCAATCACTACTAGGTTGCTATAGAGTCTCAACCACTACAAGGTTGTCATAGAGTCTCAATCACTACAAGGTTGCTATAGAGTCTCAACCACTACAAGGTTGCTATAGAGTCTCAACCCCTACAAGGTTGTCATAGAGTCTCAACCACTACAAGGTTGTCATAGAGTCTCAACCACTACAAGGTTGCTATAGAGTATCAACCACTACAAGGTTGTCATAGAGTCTCAACCACTACAAGGTTGTCACATCGTCTCAATCACTACAAGGTTGTCATAGAGTCTCAACCACTACAAGGTTGCTATAGAGTCTCAACCACTACAAGGTTGTCATAGAGTCTCAACCACTACAAGGTTGTCATAGAGTATCAACCACTACAAGGTTGTCATAGAGTCTCAACCACTACAAGGTTGTCATAGAGTCTCAACCACTACAAGGTTGTCATAGAGTCTCAACCACTACAAGGTTGTCATAGAGTCTCAACCACTACAAGGTTGTCATAGAGTCTCAACCACTACAAGGTTGTCATAGAGTCTCAACCACTACAAGGTTGTCTTAGAGTCTCAATCACTACAAGGTTGCTATAGACTGTTGACCACTACAAGGTTGTCATAGAGTCTCAACCACTACAAGGTTGTCATAGAGTCTCAACCACTACAAGGTTGCTATAGACTGTTGACCACTACAAGGTTGTCATAGAGTCTCAACCAATACAAGGTTGTCATAGAGTCTCAACCACTACAAGGTTGTCATAGAGTCTCAACCACTACAAGGTTGCTATAGAGTCTCAACCACTACAAGGTTGCTATAGAGTCTCAACCACTACAAGGCTGTCATAGAGTCTCAACCACTACAAGGTTGTCATAGAGTCTCGTCATAGAGTCTCAACCTATAGACTGTTTGACCACTAAGGTTGTCATAGAGTCTCAACCACTACAATGGAGTTGCTACAAGATTGTTGACCAACTACAAGGTTGTCATAGAGTCTCAACCACTACAAGGTTGTCATAGAGTCTCAACCACTACAAGGTTTAGAGTCTCAACCACTAGTTGTCATAGAGTCTCAACCACTACAAGGTTGTCATAGAGTCTCAACCACTACAAGGTTGTCATAGAGTCTCAACCACTACAAGGTTGTCATAGAGTCTCAATCACTACAAGGTTGCTATAGACTGTTGACCACTACAAGGTTGTCATAGAGTCTCAACCACTACAAGGTTGCTATAGACTGTTGACCACTACAAGGTTGTCATAGAGTCTCAATACCATAGAGTCTCAACCACTACAAGGTTGTCATAGAGTCTCAACCACTACAAGGTTGCTACAATATAGAGTCTCAACCACACAAGGTTACATAGGTTGTCAAGGTTATCAGAGAGTCTCAACACTACATGGTTGCAAGGTTGTCAAGGTTGTCATAGAGTCTCAACCACTACAAGGTTTGTCAACCACTACATTGTCATAGAGTCTCAACCACTACAAGGTTGCTATAGTCATAGAGTCTCAACCACTACAAGGTTGCTCAACCACTAGGTTGTCATAGAGTCTCAACCACAAGGTTACAGAGTCTATACATAGAGTCTCAACCACAAGGTTACTAAGACTGTTGACCATACAAGTTGTCATAGAGTCTCAACCACTACAAGGTTGTCATAGAGTCTCAACCACTACATGGTTGCTATAGACTGTTGACCACTACAAGGTTGTCATAGAGTCTCAACCACTACAAGGTTGCCATAGAGTCTTAACCACTACAAGGTTGTCATAGAGTCTCAACCACTACAAGATTGTCATAGAGTGTCAACCACTACAAGGCTGTCATAGAGTCCCAACCACAAGGTTGTCATAGAGTCTCAACCTATAGACTGTTGAGTACAAGGTTGTCATAGAGTCTCAACCACTACATAGGTTGTCATAGAGTCTCAACCACTACAAGATTATCATAGAGTGTCAACCACTACAAGGTTGTGATAGAGTCTCAACCACTACAAGGTTGTCATAGAGTCTCAACCACTACAAGATTGTCATAGAGTCTCAACCACTACAAGGTTGTCATAGAGTCTCAACCACTACAAGGTTGTCATAGAGTCTCAACCACTACAAGGTTACAAGGTCTGTCACAAGTTGTCATAGAGTCTCAACCACTACAAGGTTGCATAGTCTCAACCATTACAAGGTTGTTAGAGTCTCAACCACTACAAGGTTGCTATAGAGTCTCAACCACTACAAGGTTGCTATAGAGTCTCAACCACTACAAGGTTGTCATAGAGTCTCAACCACTACAAGGTTGTCATAGAGTCTCAACCACTACAAGGTTGTCATAGAGTCTCAACCACTACAAGGTTGTCATAGAGTCTCAACCACTACAAGGTTGCCATAGAATGTTGATCATCGCAAGGTTGCCATATACTGTCAACAATCGCAAGGTTGCATTAGACTCACAACCATCACAAGGTTGCCATAGATTGTTAACCATTATATGCTATAGACTTTTGACCAAAGTATGGTACTTATAGATTTCCCATGAATAGGACGCGGGGTGATAAGGGGAAAGCGTTAATAGATGATTAAGGTTTAATTCAATTTTTTAAATTTTACAATCTAGATGGAGCAGAAAAAATTGAAAAGGTTTAAGAAAAATAAAATATATATATGAATAAAAAATGTTAACATTAGCTAAATTGAAAGAATTTTTTAATATAAATGAAATTAGAGGATAATCATATTACAATAAAAAAGAATTAATAGAGTTCTTGAAAGAAGAGGGATTAATTTGTGAAGAAGCTAAAGAGGTATTAGTAAAGGAAGAAGTGAAAATGAGACCTGTAGATAGTAAAATTATTGCCAAATTTGAATCCGAGACGTGTGTAAATATAAGATATCAAAATAGATAAGGAATTTGAGTTTCCATCAATCTACAAAGCAGCAAGATATCTAAATCGTTCACCTCCAATTATCACGTATTTTAATGGGAAGCGATATCAAATTGATATTATTTCATAAGAATATTTTAAAAAATGATCTAAAGATAAAAGGTCTCCTATATAAGAAAAAAAGATATTTATGGATAGTTTAATAAAAAGCACTAATGAGTATATTATATATAAAAATCTCCCTAATGAAGTGATGTTAAAGATTTTGTTCAGAATTACCTCTTTCCAAAATAAAAGATTTGGATCTTACCAACAATGGTGCGTGGTATATCTATAATTTAGTATGTGATCGTAAAAATTGTGGTAGAGAAAATAGGGATGATTACGGGGGTGAAAGACCGGCATGGGTTATAGAATGGTATGGAGAGGACTTCGGTAAAGAGGTATGGGATAAAAAGGAATGGGATGAAAATAAACATTGGGCGAGACTTCCTAAACAACGACATGCATGGGAAATGGTGAGAAGAAGAAATGGGCATGGCTCTCCAGTGTTTTACGAAGGTTTTACATTTAAGTGGGGTGAAAAATGACATTGGATTAAGTTTAATATATTGGTATCAAGAAAAGGTGACAATATACATGATATTTGTATCTACACCTATCATGTTAGTAATCGATCCTTAGAATAAATTAGATGATGATTATGATGATTATGATAAGGATAGTCTTATAGAAGAAGAAGAACCGATTAATTACGAGGACTATGATCTGGTAGCTCTTAAAAAGTATAATGAATTTGTAAAACAATTAAGAGATAGACCATTTCTTACTGGTATAAAGATATTTATGGATAGTTTAATAAAAAGCACTACTGACGATGATACTACTAACGATGATGCTACTGATTCCGATTATGATTTATAAGTATTATCATACTTATAAATCTATCATACAACAAGAGGCTCTCAAGAGCCTGTATCGCTCACCTGGTTATTTGCTTGAGAAGATCAGACGAACCGAGCAATTTTTGTAAAGGACCTTCCATACATAAATTCTGTAAAGTTTGGTTGAATTTGCTTCAGTGGTTTCAGAGGAGAAAATGAAAATGTGATTTTCCCATAGGGTCCAATGATAAACTAAGCCCAGCCCTGGCGGCCATGGTTTTGACAGATCGGAACGAAATGAGCAATCTTTGTAAAGGACCTTCAATACATCATTCTTCTAAAGTTTGGTTATATTTTCTTCAGCGTTTTCAGAGGAGAAGATGAAAATGTAATTTTCCCCACAGGATCCAATGTTCTTCTTCCGAGTCAGGAACCGGATTCATGAATGAATGAATAAGGTTCTGCGAAAACTTTGCAGTGTGTGCAGCACAGCAGTCTTCTTTTGGCTATATAATGTTAAACTAAGCCCCGTTCTAGTGGCCATGATTTTTTGACGGATCAGAACAAAATGAGCAGTCTTTGTAAAGGACCTTGCATACATCATTCCTGTAAAGTTTGGTTAAATTTGTGTCAGTGGTTTCAGAGGAGAAGATGATTTTCCTATAGGATCCAATGTTAAACTAAGCCTCGCCATAGCGGCCATGTTTTTTGACGCAAAAGTGATTCCAAAAGCCAGGTGAGCTAAAAATGGCGGTCAAGGAACAATTTTCAACAACGGTTTTGAAGTCGCAACATCAATATCTATTTGGAAACCAAATTTCATTGAAATCAAACAATGTTGAATTTTCCCGCCTTTTTTGTCGGCCATTTTGAAAATGGCGGTCAACAAAAAATTTTCAACACCGGTTTTAAAGTCGCCACATCATGGCAAACATTTTATCAATTTACATTCGACCTCTATCTTTCATATTTTTCGAGTTAGAAGACGAATAACATAAAAATTGAAAAAATTCTGTGAAAAAAGGGCAATAACTCCTACACAGGTTTTTGGATTGTCTTCAAATTTTCAGGGTGGGTAGATCTTGATATGCTGAACATTTTTGCAATTTACACTTGACCTCTATCTGCTACATTTTTTGAAATAAAAAATTAGAAATCCCAAAATTTTGAAAATTTTACAAAAAAGGGCTATAACTCCGAGATGAGTTTTCCGATTTTCTTCAAAATTGCATGGCAGGTAGATCTCATCAAGCTGATAACTTTAACCCTGTCAGATTTTTGATATCTGCAATGATTTTTGAGTTATTGGCAAAAAAACTGCAATTTACCCCCTATGTTCTATTTTTAGCAACAGCGGCCATGTTGTTTGACCTGCGACATAGAAAATAACAAATTTGAAACTAAATACCCTAGTGACGACTCAGTTCAAGTTTGGTTCAATTTGGCCAAGTGGTTTCAGAGGAGAAGATTTTTGAAAGTGAGTTAACGACGGACGGACGGACGACGGACGCAAAGTGATGGCAAAAGCTCAGCCTGGCATAGCCAGGTGAGCTAATAAAACGTTATTTTGAATTTATTAGTGTTTTGAGGTCTTCCAATTCTGTTCTGATATCTGTCGTTTTTTTTTCTTCAAGTCGATGTTTATCTTTAATTTCCCTTTTCATATTTCTAAATTTTTCAAGTTCTTCTCTAATCTGTAAAAAACTCATCCTGACCATCTGTTAATGCTTTAGAAACCATATTATGTATTATACTATTAAGCTTCGATTCGCCTAAATTCCTTATAGAATGATGTTTCCTCATCTTTTTGGTTAAAACATGTTTTATCCCTTTTAAATTAATCCCTATAGAACCTATAACTATAAGAACTATCTGAATAGGAAAAAGCATTGGAATAGCAAAACCTACCCCTGAAATTATAACACCGGTAGAAAGTAAACCCATATCAAGACCCTCAGTAGCATTAACTACTCTTTTATACTTTTTATATAAACTTTTCGTAATTTCTATCTGTCGGCGAAAAATCTTATCTATATCATTAATCCGCTGTAGCCTATACGAATGCCCAGCATCTTCTTGAGTAGGATATAATGCTGGATACAAATAATTTTACTCATTTTTATTAAAGCGAAATAATATTTTTAACTCGTCTAATCTTTTACAACGATCACACCGTTGACCGAACCTGATTTGGATGGTTTATTCATTGAAAACATTAAATTATCACCCGATCTTACTTCGATTGGCGGATTTATTCATATTATTTTTAGTTTTATAAGTTCCCTTTTTCGACATCGTTCAAGATTAAAATTAAATTTAATCGTCCCAACAACCCAATTCTTATAAGATAGCCATCGAGCAATATTTTAATTCCCGATGATTTTAATTTCCCCCCTTTAATCTCGAACTGAAACGTATTCATCATACGCCTATTTTTACTTATTTAGTTAATATTTTCTTTAATTTCCTTTAAAATATCTTCTTTTATGTATTCTCTCTCTAACTCCTCGTTTAAAAATCCAGTCATCGCCATTGTTTTATTTTACTATTTATTTTTTTAAATTCTAATAGTCCGTGAACCCGTGATTATCGATAAATTTACCATTTTCGTCGCGTAAATCGATTCTTATCTCACTAATAATATCGCGGCGCACTTTAAAATAATCTGGACGTTCAAACTTTTTTTTTGAATCCAACATCTGGATACGCCATGCCTTTTATAATCGGTGTTTGTTGACCGTTCATAAAAACACCATCGATCAACCACATGCTAAAATTTAACATTACACAGGGTCTTAAATCGATTGGTTGTACGGATTTGATATATTTAACAGTGATTCAGGTCTGACTAGGAAAACCTAAAATTTTGTTTAATTCTTCCGGCAATTTTACAGTGTATCCAGATTTAGTAACGACAGGAACTTTCGAGGTATTCCTGTTAATATAATTTTTTTCAAGTAGCCGGATAAAAAACTGGAATATCCCGAATACTATAATAACCCGCTTCTAGTTTATAAAAAAAAACGGCGTCATGGCCCCGTTTCTCATTTTCGATACGTACATCATTTTCATTTCAGCCCTTATATTTCTCTCTCTGGTAGTTCTGATGAGAGATCTTGTAAACTATTGGACAATCTTTCATAATCAGCATCCCTAAAATTATCTTTCTCGAGCATCTCAATGTTCTCACCTACATGATCGCATGATTTTTCCCTTTAATGATTTCGTCGGTAGAGCCTCGAGAAATCCGAGTCCATATTTTTTTTAAAGTGCCAATTGTCAAGAATTTTTTCGGATCTTCTTTTTCGTGAGCTGTATACATTTACCTCTCCATTTCACCGACAAGCCACCGTCTTTCGTCGATGTAAACTCTAAATCACAATCGATCTTACCCATTTCTTTCTTCCATCTATCCACTATTTCCCCGGTTATGAAACGTTCTCTCTGATTTTCGCGAGGCGACAATGGCGCGTCCGGCAATTGATCTAATGCTTTAGGCATAGTTTCGTCTTCATCGTTATCCAATAACGGAGTCTCTTCATATTCGTTTTCTTCGTAAGTAGGGTTATCAAATTCCCAATTTTCCATTTTTAATAATCGACTTAAAATTTTTATCTTATAATATGAAAAACATGAATTACGGCGATATTCTAAATCCTGATAGAAGATTAAGATTACCTCACGGTATAAAAGGTATTAGGCAATCCGTTACGATTTCGCATAACCCATCGACCATTGCCGAAAATCAAACGTTAACAGTCCGTTTTCCGAATTTCAGTGAAAACGACGTCATCGTTGGCCGTACGACACTTCTAGCCTTCGATATCGAAGTAGAAGGGGGTGATTCTAGTAAGACTGGTTTATAAAACAACGTCGGTCGCAATATCATTAAAAAAATGGAAATTAAAATATCTGAAAAAACACCATTCAAACGATCGACGACAGTGACAATTTTTTATTGTATGCCGATCTCTGGCGTTTCGAACGAAGAAATTTGGCCTACCAAGGCATACAGACTAAAGCTTTGCAAATTTTAAGATCTAAACCCATTCTTAACTTACCCCGAAGCGGTTCGGAAGATTATGAAATAGCAATGGCCGTCGGCAATAGGTTTTGCATTCCATTAGATTTTGAAATATTGGAAACGATTTGCAAGATCGTCTCGAAATACTATGTACTTTTAACGACGCAAAAAAAGGCAATTTCCCCCAGGAAATGGTGACGAAGATAAAGAAGTCATCTATAAAATCAGTAATATCACTTTAGAATTTGAAAAAAGTTACAGACGTAAATCTTGCCAGGAGCATACGTCAAAGATATGCCGTCACGCCTATTATTTTAATCAAGTACCGCGATATCGTAAGACCACGATTAAAAAATCTGATAATGTGTTGAACTACAATATCAATACTCCAGCAAAAAAACTTAACCGGTGTATTGATTTTATTTAAAGAT
Organism: Atrina japonica; assembly: GCA_030159075.1. Lineage (NCBI taxonomy): Eukaryota > Metazoa > Mollusca > Bivalvia > Pterioida > Pinnidae > Atrina > Atrina japonica. Next base: position 13,303 of record BROG01001582.1, on the reverse strand, counting down.
ATTTCGGAGGAAGATCCGGATAATAAAAAAATGTGAAGTATGTATTGAGGGTGTGCCCAACTCTTTATTTTTAAGGTATGTTAGGACATCATCAGTTTAATGAGATTACAAAATTCTTTCTAGCCGGTATTAATCGCGAAAAACAAACCGAGGCTGTAAGCAAGGAATTGTTACTGTCTGAAATAAGTTTAGGTAAATATCTTAGCACTCATTATGGCTTAAGCTCCTCTCATACTGCGCCGATAAAGTGTTCCGATAAGTCCCGAGCACGTCCGACAAAAAATTGGCCGAGTACGTACGATTTTCTCCCGAGAAACAAATGTGTTGCGACATACTAAGATGAAAAAGGAGTATTTCTGATTGCTGTCTTTTCGATTTTTCCGACTTTTTGCCGATTCTACCGGAAGTTGGCATTTTTTAAACTTGATTTATGTCTTTGTGTTACCTCCAAAGGCGTTTTCCCCCATTAAGTTTGCTTGTTTTTCTTTAAAAACGAAATTGGATGTGTTATGGAAGTAGGCCTAATGAAATATAAAAAAAAATTCAGATACCAAAGTATAAACCAATAGAATGTCCAGAACATAGATACAAATCCGGTAGAAATGGACAAACACGGACCAAGAGGTGGGATCAGGTGCCATGGAGGAGGAACAAGTTCTGGAGGAGCTGGATGTGGATGAGTTGGCTGCATATGGCGAGGCTTTCAGGCTGCTAGCCTGCAGGGTTGAGCGTAAGGAAGAGAAGGCTGAGAAGCGCCGTCAGCAGCGCTCCTGTGGATCGCTGCTCTGGCTGCTGAAAAGACCCGTCTTTGGTCAATACGAGAACCCGATGCATGAGTTGTTAAGGGAGGATAAGGGTCGGTTCCAGAATTTCCAGCGGGTTGGAGCAGAATTGTTTCAGGAGCTCGTGGATAAGGTTGGACCACGAATCGCCAGGCAGTTTACTAACTTCAAAGCTTCGCTGGTACCTGGTCTGCGGATTGCCATTACGCTGCGCTACCTCGCAACTGGTATGTTTTATTAAGAATTTACAGGAGTATATAGAATGCTGTTTGTGAAAATGCGTGGTCAATGAAATCAATGTCTTGTGTTATATTAATATTAATATTTGTATTTAAATATACAAGTTTTATTTTGTAGGCGACTCGTACAAGTCCTTGGAGTTTAACTTCCGTGTAGCTAACAACACCATTTCCCTACTGATTCCGGAAACGTGCATGGCCCTGTACCAAGTGCTCGAAAAGGACTATTTTCACTGTCCGACGACGCCGGAGGGTTGGTTGCAGGTGGCGGAGGGGTTTTCCCAGCGGTGGAACTACCACAGTTGTGTCGGGGCGCTGGACGGTAAGCACGTTGCTGTCCGATGTCCCAGGAAGAGTGGCAGTTACAACTACAAACACTTCTTTTCCATAGTCCTGATGGCCCTGGTGGACTCAGATTACAAGTTCATCTACGCGGACATCGGTGCGAACGGCAGGTAACTGAAAATTGATTAGTTGAACATTGTTTATCACATTATGCATCTGTTTGTACATATATCCAAATTCACTAATACGATATATATACAGTGAATTTCCTCCACAGAATTATTTCCTCATGGACACGTTCTTTTTGTGTTGTGGCATCGTTACGGAAGGTGGTAACAATTCAATAATTGCCAGAAAACTGTATCTCCCACGTTTTAAAACTTTCTGATGATGGGAAAACACCACGTGATTTGGAATCTGACGTAAGCAGTTGGAAATGTTGGTCAAAATTGCTCGGAAGAGATCTTAAGGGCTCGTAAAGACTCGTAAGATATCGGAAGATTTTGGTGATTGTCTTATTTTGTCGTAAGGCTAGTCCTAAGGTGTTGGAGGTGTCGGAAGTGATCGGACATTCTCCTAACTACGACGACGAAAATCGGAAGAAAAAGTCGGGAAAAATCTGAATGTGTCGGAGATTATCGGATAGATAATCGTAAGAAGCCTTAAGCACTCGGATCCAATCGGCACCGTAAACAATTCCCGACCTCTTCTAGGATAACTTGCGACACATTACAATTTCTTCAGACCATATCCGAGCTCATAACGACTTTGTTACGATAATTTAAGACTATCCCCGATAAAAAAATATTTAAACATGTTTAAATTTTTTTTGCGCTTCCCATCGCTTTAAGATAACATGCCGACACATTCCGAGTCTCTAGGACTGTTAGGAGTATTAAGGAGAGTTTATGAGTGTCTCCGATATTGTGCCGATGATATGTCCGATAAACCACCGAGTGCACATCGGAGTATATCGGAATCAAAATCGGCGCAGTATGAGAGGGGCTTTATGGTTAGATATGAGAACGACTGCCGAAAACTATCTACATGGGACGGATAGGAAGCTTCAAAATATCAGCGAAGGTATTTCGATAAGGATAGAACGAGAACCAGATAGCGACATTGACCCTCTAGATGTTTACATTTTTATTATCAAAGATTAACAAATAAATATGCGTGATGGGCGTTTTGTAAATGTTGTCTCTTAAAAAGTTTTAATTTAAAAAAAATGTTTATTAAGCGATGGTTATAGGCGCTACCGGATGCGGTATAAAACATTTTTTTAAGACTTGTTAGAAAATGAATATAAAGATTTTTCTAGCATATTGTTATATAATGCCCCTCTATTCAATTCAATCATGCGTATCATTCAAGACCTTGGACAGGAGAAAATATTAAAAGCCCGAGAGATAAACGGGTTACCATTGTAAATCCAGTATCCTCTAAAACCGGCGAAGTAAAATTACAAGAGATGTTGCGATTTTTCTACGAAAAATATAAAGGATCTCCCACTTTATACATCATAGACGATTATTCGGCTACGAAACAAATAAAAAAGAAAGTAGACGCTCTAAGTATGCTAGCATTTTCAGGACGTCATGCAAACCAAAGTGTATGGGTTTTTTTTCACAACGATACAACTCGGTATCCAAAGATTTTCGTTCCCAAATCAAGTGGGTATGCCTTTTTTCACAAAAGATATATTTTCCTACAATGAATGTATTGATGAAAATGTTGTCATTCATAACGATGAACAAAAAAAAAAAATATGAAAAGACTATTAGCAAAACACAAACATAGCAAGCTTATTCTATGTATAGAACAACCAACAGACTATAAATTTATTCAATAATATCATTTTTTTAACAATATTGTTAAAAAATGAAACACCTCTCAGAGTTATTTCTAATAATATTATTTTTTATTTCGCTATTTACAATATTTATTTTATTTATTTGCTTATTAATCTTACGATTAGAACAATATCATAAGACAGAAAGGGTCTTGTGAAAAATTCTAGTCAATGTTATTCGCACCCCGCTTTAAAAAAGTTTTGACCTCCTCTAAAATGAACGCTGAAGAATTATCAAACAATGATGTAAAAAAAGAAGTAGACGTAACATTACGCGATAAATTATTAGCCATAGTTGCGGGTGGAAAATCTAAACAATTTTTGGGTAAAGATCTATCGTCCGATGACATTCGAGAAATGACAGACGAGCAAATCGAAAAACTATATCATTTGTATCATACAAGATTGGGTGCTCAGATGCAAAAGCTATCGGAAATTTCTTAATCAATCTTTATGCCTTAAGTTTGGAGCATTTTTGCGAAATAAAAGACTCTCCAAAATTGATCGTTGAATTATAAGAGGACCCGTTCATAGACGTAGCAATTGGTCAGCTGTGTTGCTAACTATATTATCGCTACGGTATGTATTTAGCAGCGTTTACCACTGCCCTTACAACGAGTAGACATATAACGCGATATAAAAAAATCTTCTGATATAGAAAAACAAAATGAATCCCGAAGAGATATTGCAGATGAAAAAGGAGAAACGCATACGAGCCGGGAAACAGGGATGGGAAAATCGGAAAGCTAACTCGCAAAATTCAGATGCAAATCCAGATACAATGCAAAAATGCAATGCAAATGCAGATAAAATACAAAAATGCAACCACGCTGCAGTCGAAACTGGAATTGCTGTTGGTTATGCACAACTCTCTAAAAATTCTTAAAAATGCCCCACCCCGAAACTAGATTGTGATCCAAAAGATATTGGTATGCTTATGCTAGATTGTGCTCTAGCCACATACACGAAGACATCCTAGTAAACGCGGTATTATACCTGCAGATATTATGAAATAAAAAATATCTTCGCAAAATAAAATGGCTACAATTGGATCAATGCTAGGCGGTACCATCGTCAACGCGCTTGCGTTTAATGGGTCACAATTTTTATTTTCAAATCACGATGAAGCTATCGAAAAATTAACGGCGGCTAGAGATGCTTGGAATCGTAAAAGACAAAAGAGATTGGATTTTCTAAACGAACGTTTAAGAAAAGAAGGCCACGCTTTGTACACATTCAAAGAAGTTGATAGTGCTATGCGATTATACTCTTGAATGACTGGTGAGGAAGAAATCTCACCAGAACCATAGTTAAGCGATTTTTACACAACGAGTGATGAACAGAAAAATAAAGAGATTTTGTTTGTCTTGATAGGAACGGGTTTAGTGTTTTACGCCGCTAAAAATATCAAAAGTTTGTAATTTATATCTTTAAAAGATATAAATTTACTAATAAAAATGGATGACAAAACGAAAAAAGTAAAAGTATATTACAGTCCGCGTGATTGTTGGAATGGAAAAGTGGCGAAAAAAAATTAGCTAATGCCGCAGGTGTAACGGAAGAACAAGTGTTCAATTTTCTCAAAAGGCAAGATACATGGCAAATATATTTACCTCCACCAAACAAAATTATACGACCTAAATTCGAGAATGTAGAAGAAAACGAAACGCACCAAGCTGATTTATTATTTTTACCGCACGATAGAGTAGGGAATAAAACGTATAAATATGCGTTGACTGTGGTAGATATAGGGACTAGATACAAAGAAGCGAAACCTTTAACGACTAAAAACAGTGAAGAAGTAGCTGATGCCTTCAAACAATTTATGATAGACATTTAAAACTTCCGAGAGTATTACAAGTGGATCGGAGTAAAGAGTGGGTAAAACGCTTACCGAATGTCATAACTCTGAAACTAAACCTACAAAAGAAATTAAACCTATTGAAAAAAATCAACCCCTATTTATCCTATGTCTAAAGTCAGATATCTATATCAACCTCCTGGTGAATTAGAGGGAGGAAAAAGGCGAGCGACTGACCCTATTTGGAGTTTTGATAAGTATGAAATAGCACGTAGTTTTAGGATGCAAGGTATAAACGTCTATTATTTACACCCTCCAGGACCGCAACGAAATTTTGTAAGTGAAGAATTCTTAGTTGTTGATTAAACGCCAATGTCATAACGCATAAGCTGAGATTTTATCATCTGCAATGTAAAGTTTTGTATCATTTGGTGATAGAGCAATTTTATTTACAATTACTCCGTAAATGCTTTGTTTAATGGATAGTAATGAATGCATACTGTTCTCTAAACTATCTACTTTAAAAAGTACATTTTTGTAACCTTTTAGATTAATATCTTTTTTTAAATACAGATCGATTTACTCCCTTAGCCTTTTAAGGCAGGATAAATCATAATAATGAGGCATACATTTTCGGTTTTAAACCAGTATACATTTCAATAGCCTTACTTCCACTCTTGCTTTTAAAAAGACCTAATACTTTCTTATTTTTTAGTTTAAGAGCGGTAACTTCTTCCTCTGTCATATGACTAAAGCATGAATGATCATTATCGAAATTTGAAAAATCAAACAAGCGTCATGTGGTTCCACCTCTACTAATAAACTGTCTGTATCCGTGAGCAACAATTTAGCCTTATCATTATATTTCCTTTTCAAGAAATTGTAATACCAGTTATACATATGATATTTCGATAAATCGAGAATCGACATGCCAACGTACACGGGTTTATTCAACTTAACTTTCACCTTCCTCAAATTTGAAAAAAGCTAATTCATCATTAATAATATCTACTAGTTCGAAAGCGTTACTTTTTCGAATCCTTTCGTTTAATCGGCGAAGTTCTTCTAAATTATTATTAGGGCTAGCTTTTAGAATTCGAATGTTCTTCCTCCTCCGAACATTTTCCGTTGTTTTCACGAAGACGGAATTAGACATAAGCTTGAAAAATTCAACTTCAAATTTCCTTTTAGCCGATTTTCTAAGGCTGGCGTTTATATCAATATTGCTCTTCATCCAAGGTTTTTCGTCAAAATTTAGAACACGGTGAACTTTTTCTAACTCCAAACCTAATGAGAGATATAAACCTAAAGTTTTATAATGCACGACATACTTCTTTTTATCACCTAAATTTGGCACTAATTTAGCTTGGCCGGTGTTTCTTTGACTAGATTTTTTCATTAATTCTTGTTGATATTTGGAAAGTTCTTCCATATTAACTTTTATGCTTTCAGGCGATAGCGGATAGTCATTGTGTAAATCGTGTAAGTGGTTTGGATATTTTAAATCCACCTCTAAAATATATCCCTTATCTTTTGGTGGATTTGTAGGGTCTTTAACATCATTTACCCATTTAAAATTTCTATAAGGAAGAGGTTGGGTCATAGCTTTTGGATATAGAGAATTGGCGTCCCAATACATTATATATTTCCTCGGAATTTTTTCATCGTAATCTTTAATATAAGGGTTATTAGCCTTAGAAAAACGATTAGGTAGAAAGGTAATTCCTCCTTGAATTCCTCTTTCAATAAATAAATTTTGATCCATGTCAGTTAAAAGTTCTACTTTAATTCCCGTTATTTTTAATAATGCGTCCCACGATAAACAGGGGGCTGTATAGTACCACGCAGGATCTAAACCATAATGCTTTATACTGGTATTGCAAAAATTCTCAAACATGTCACTCAATAATACTACATCGGTTTTAATGTATAAATCATGATAATCACCCATAGTCTTACAATCAAACTGGTTCCAAACTTTTTGCGCGTGTTCGTAATCTTTTTTACTGATATCTCCTTGAGAAAGACAACTATAAAACTTTTCTTTTGGCGGAAGACTTGTCTCCTTGAATCGTTCAAATGAATCCATATATTCATATGGATAAATACCTTTCATCTTAAGCAATTCTGATTTTGCTCCAAATACTTTGTCTAGAATTGGGAACTTATCCTTATCAGTATAATCTACTAACTTAGACAAGCTGCTCGCCATGAATTGAAAACTATCTAAAAATCGTAATTGTCCGATACTAAATGACATAAATTTTTCACCATTAGATGGAATACAAGTCACTTCTCCAGACAACCTTGGCGATCTGCTGAATGATTAAGTGTGAATAATAACCCTTTAAATTATGGAAAAATATTGGAATTGGAGTGATATCCTTTTTAATTGCTAACCTTAAATTACATCTTTATGTTCGGCTCCACGATACATACCTGTTTTATGACAATGATCTCGTACTTTGATATCTTCTTTTCATTTACTGATTTGAGAATCAATACGATTTACTTTTTCACATAACTTAAAAAACTCATCAGAACCCTCCTCGTGTTTAGGAATTTCATTTAAATTTCTTGACTTTCGAGCCTCTAATATGGGAAGTTTACTTTCGTAATCCTCAAATTCTTCTTCACAAATCCAACATTCTGTAGCCGCTTTAAATTTAATCATATCTTCTTTAGCCCACTTCATTGGAACTTCAGTTTTAAAAACTCTTTTTACCCTTTTCTCAACTCTTTTTAAAGATTTTAAAAACTTAACTACTGTTCCCTGACCTCGAAAATAGACGGGGTCTTCAACATGATAACAACAACTTGATAACAATATGAACAACCCTCGTGGATTGAATTTATAACACTTTTGTTACCCTTCTCTTTATGTAATGGTTTAATAATAGATTCGAAATCAGCATAAATAACGCATGGATGCTTCATTTTACTACGAAAATTTGTAAACTTACAAATCCTCTCATAATCTAACGGCATTTGAGTAATAGTGGGAGCCTCATTTACACCTCGACAATCTTCTTTATGTGCAATTAGACAGCTTTGGCTAGAATATAAATGGAGACATCTTCTATAGGGAAATCTTTTATGCGAACTCACAACAATAATGCCATCTTTTCGAATCCATTATTAATAATAAATCAACTCCCTTCGCAGTATTAGGTTGTTTTGAAACGCGATATTGAATTAGTCCTTCGTCTTCTTCCCAACCATAAACATTAATAGAAAGATTGTTTTGTCTTCGATTCTAGAGATTTCGGAAACTCGTGTAGGAAGTTTACCTTAGGCTTATTCATATAATTAAAATATTTAGTTACTCTCTGGTGGTCTTTCGAATTCTCCTTATAATATAAAGAACAAAGTAAAGTATACAATATACATTTGTTATCTTCATTTCTAATATTAATGATAGAATTTGATTCTAATAATTTTTTGAGTAACTCAGTATACGAGCTCCCCTTACACGGCTTAAGGTCCTCAACTTTATTAATAATCCCATTTTCTTGCTCTCAAAGAGAATCCTCAATAGTACCTGTTGTTGACTATAAAAGGTAATTTCAATTAGTTTCTCTTTTTTTTATCATCTACTTTCTCAAACTGCACTGTAAGTGATATCTGAAATTGTATAGAACCTTTTCTCTTAAACTCCTTGTTAATCCTTTTAATGATAAACGGTGTAATTCGTCTAAACACTATAATCGGATCTTTAAATATACTAACATTTGTAATATTTTAAAAACTGTGCAGCATCTTCAAATCTATCCAAATATGCCTGTTTATACTCATCTAAAAATTCTTTAGATTTCTCTTTTCTATGGGCTCTAATCAACTCCAATGGTTTATCTAATATTCTATCAGGTTAAACATTCTGTCTTACAAATTGTACTAATTCAAATTAAGGTTTAACAGAGTAGCATTTCAAGTCAGTTTTTTCCTTAAGAAGCTCCTTTAATTTTTTTAACACTTAAATATTGAGGATCATTGTCTCCAGATTTTAATAAATCTATTAATTCACCTCGATCTTTATTAGAATAGCCTATAAACTCACGTTCTTTAGCCATATTTTGTAATTTCGGTTTTGAGAAATTTTGAAGTTCTCTATATCTAGACCTTATTAGATCCATTAACTGAGAGCGAATTTTAGTTGAATAGCCTTTTAACTTGCGTCTTTTTGCAAGATCTTTTAATTCCGCTACTGTTGAATTTTGTGGATCAACGGCTTTTAATTTCTCGAGATCCATGAAATTCCTTTCGTTGTGAAGTAGAATAGTTTTTAAAAATACGTTCTATGTCAGTTAAATTTTGCATAATGAATGTCTTTTCCTATATACAAATAGCTTTCTTAACTCATTTTCAAAAAAATATTCTTATAGATTTATAAACATAAAATGCTTATAAATCTTTATTATCTTAATTAATCCTCATCTTAAGTCTTAACTTAGGATCGTCTAAGATAGATGGATGAGAGGGAATGTGAGGGGTATAAGGTTTTATCTCCAGTAATAATTACTTTAATAAGTTTAACTTGGATAGATAAACCATTTGATCCGCAATAAACACCTTCAATTAGTAGCTCGCCAATAGCATAACAATTCTTATTAATATAATCTGCACCCTCTAAAAACCTTTAAAAATATCTTCCTCAATATCATCCTTTAATTCTTTTTTTTATAAAAATATTTTTTACTTTTCTTACCAGTTTGAATCTTTGAATAAATAGTGGGTCCTCTTCTATATTCTTTTGCAATTTTAAGAGCTTCATAATCAATATTACTTTTCTTCTTCCTGCCTTTCATTAATTTACTAGCGCTATTTCTAACCCATCTCTAGAAAAATTAGTAATGATTGTTATATAAAAAAAAATCTTGCTCTTTCAGAGTTGGTTTTAAAAGTTCGTTAAAACACACAAACACCATAGAATAATCGCTAGTATTTTCATACTGAGTAACACCGAAAGAGAATAATATGGGTGTTTTCACATAAAGATCTCCCCCCCATACTTAATAGGCACCTTTTGATAAAATTCCTAATGCCCATAAATTCTTCCAAAGGAAAATTTATTTTCATCAAAATGTTCAACTGATACAATTTCCGCCGCCATTTCGTTTTTATATATCTAGAAAACTTCTTAAGTCTTTTCATTTTTTTCTCCTCCATCTAAATGGTAGAATTAAAAAATTGAATTAAACCTAAATCAACTATTAACGCTCTCCCCCTTATCGCTCATGCGTCCTATTACTCGGAAATACCATAATTTGGTTGAAAGTCTATAGCAACCTCCTTAATAGGTTAAGAGTCTATAGATATCATAAAATGGTTAGCAATCTATGGCAAACTTGCGATGGTTGAGGGTGTATGTCAACCTTGCGATGGTCAACTGTCTTTAGCAACCTTGTATTGGTTGAGACTCTATGACAACCTTGTAGTGGTTGAGACTCTATAGCAACCATGTAGTGGTCAACAGTTTACAGCAACCTCATGATGGTCGAGAGTCTATGGCAGCCTTGGGATGGTTGAGAGTGTATAGCAACCTTGTGATGGTTGAGAGTCTATGGCAACCTTGTAATGGTTGAGACTCTATAGGCCGCCTTATGGTGGGGAATCAACCATACTAAAATGACAGCATCTCAAATGCATAAGACTGTCGTGAAGGAACGATAGTGGAAACCAACGCCTTATTACAGAAATAATACAGAGAAAGAATACACAATTAGACAATCAGGTGTGAAACCAAAACATCGTAGTGCAAGACCAAGTCTGATAGAAGTTTTCAACCTGATCAGATATATATATATATATATATATATATATATATATATATATATATATATATATATATATATATATATATCGTGTGTGTGTGTGTGTGTGTGTGTGTGTGTGTGTGTGTGTGTGGAAATAAATGTAATGTTAATTTATGAAAAGTCAAATGATTTTGTTCCAGAGGCGACTGGATGAATTTTGCTTCATTTAAAATTGCAGCTCAACTGATGAAGTGCAGTTGAAAGAGACTTTGGTATTATCTTTATGATATTTATAAATATTATAAACATACAACCAAAGTTGTAATACCAATAGATTGTTACCACTGTTTACACCGTTTGAGTCCCCAAGGGTATACATAAACCTAGTACCTGGTATTTTGGTACCAGCTGATATTCTTATACAAAAGTTATATATCGCGCTCATAGCACCATTTCAAATTCTATATTCCTCTAAAGCTTAGCTAGCCATCTTTTTACAGTTGTTACGTGTAAACTGATTTTGAACTGAAACTTCAACTGAATTAATTTTGTGTTATCACTAAGTAATTTAGTGATATCAATCACTACATGATTTTGTAACATCACCAATACATAGTGACGATAAGATATACATGTATTATCCATAATGAACTAGTGATATCACTTTAACGATTAAGTATTATCTCTACAATAGATAGGCGATATCACTTTATAATGCATTGATTCTTTCACCTGATCGATTACGTGACAAATACAAAACAATACAAAAGTATTTCACGTGACAAATACTATATGTATATATAAACTCTAACTCGGCTGAAATTAGTTCGATTACATGCATGCAGCCAGCCGACGGTCGAATAGGTAACTTGATCTGTATATCATTTCCTGAAAAGGATTATATATATAGATATCCTGTGTAAGGGTATAACTGGAATCGCGACTTACAACATTTACAAGTGCGTTGTGATACTATGCATTGCTCCGTGGGAACGCCATGCGCCAGGCCTAGCTGTATTACCTCTGTTCTGTGTACATTTCTCAGAGCACTAGTTGGCTGTGTTAAAGCGTGTTTGATCTCGGCTTAGAGCATTCGCCTCAGCATCAGTCACAACCAGCCGTACTTCACTCTACGGGGTATGTACGGTAAAAACACCAAGGAACGCACGGGTCTCGAACGACCTTCTTGCGGAATTCGAGCAAGTAGTCTGCCCGTAAGCATGGATGTTGAGCTTGTCCAGCAAACTCTGCGATTTCCAAAAAACATACGCTGTTCTTACTCCCAACTTACTAATTGACTGCTCCTTTTTTGTCCGCACGACTTCTACGACTCTCATCTACGGCATTTAAAAAAACCGTGCGTCTGGTTGCGTCTAAGGTTTTAGATCTACCTATGCGCAGTACATTAGCCATGGCGCAGTGCATTGCAGATTAGCCAAAGACATTTTGTATTTTCCATTTTCACGCCGGGTCTTCAGAGACTAAGAACCGGAGCGGACACAAAGAACGCGGGGCAATATCTTGCGGTAGAAATCAAAGGTGACATGTTTTTCTGCTTTTAAACCAACAAATGATAGCTTGCACTTTCTGAACATACGAATATCTTAAAAGTATATTAAATCACGGGCATGTTGAGAAAATATCACTTTTTAATGCTGTACATTTAGCCAATAAGGCTATTGTTTACTCGAGGAAGTTCGTTATTTTTTGACATTTTCCTTGATTACAAACTACTCCGAATAGTAAAACGTCGACTAACTCATCAGTTTAATTCCCTGATTATCCCGAAAAATCTTATGGAATTGGCAGTCATGCCAGATTAATAGATTTATTATAATTACAATGTTAATATGGTAAGGGATTTACATTTGGATACAAAAGTCCGCGGGGCCAATTTTTTGTTTAACACATAGAACACGGAGGAAGGACACACGGAAGAAAATACATTACTATATGACCGGTGCTGTCCATTTGTTGTACTATGAGACTAAATGCTCAAAACTCTTGTGTTTGGATGTACTTTATTTTTATAGCGGCAGTTATAGATTGTTAAAAATGATCAGGTTACTTACTTTATTTCATCATTTAAATTTTTGTAAGGAATTCAATTTGTCAATCACATTTTCTATGGCTATTTTATTTAGTTTTCTTTCAATGTTTTATGATTGACGTCATTATGTTTCACAATAAGTTAGCTGTGTACTGCAGTTAGTTAGTGATGTTTATTTTCCCTAATTGTTTCCAACTAAAATATTGCTTGTATACTTTAGTAACATTTGAGAGTAATTACATGAGTTATTTTCCCTTTACAATTCTAAGAGTAAAAACATTTTTGTAGAGCGACTACCAGAGTTATTCACCGTTTTATTGTCTTTCATTCGGAGCAATGTACACGAGTTGTCGCCTCTTGATTTATATTTTTCTGTCACTTTGTCACTTACAATTGGGAATTGCAAAATACAGGTTATAGAAATTTTACATAAATTTCTTTTTTGTTTTATCAGCGCCATCCTAGGCAGTGGACTAGTCTCCAGAAATAAATTACAAATCAACATACTTGATACGGTACGCCGTAAAGATATAAAACATGT
>BROG01001581.1:35000-41491 GCA_030159075.1 Atrina japonica | reverse complement strand
TAAACCATCAGTGCTGTCTGGATTGTTCACATGGGCCAGTCACCACCATGCCTGGAGGATATCAGCAATATATTCCTTTTCTGATATTGCAATGACATTGATTCTTCGTTCTCCTTTGCAGTAGTTTAAATACACCCATTGTTCTTCTCTGTTATGTTGCATTCTACCTATTCATGGCTTGTTACGCAATAACGATTCGATATGCCTCTATTGTGAGGAAATATACTGCATGTCAATTGTAATAGACCAATATAATTATTCATTGAACTGAGAAAACAAATACGTAGGTGTGACTTACACTCAGTGTAAATGATATTAAAATAGAAATACACAGCTCTTGTCATTCTTGCTTTGTAAGTGTTATTGTTTTGTACTATTTTAGCACTGCTGCATATTCCTTGAGAAAACGAAAATAAACAGTTCAATAAAACAAGCTAAACTGACTAGAATTGCAGGGCAATAAGCAGGTGTTGCTCGTTCGGGACTTTGGACATGGAAGTAATACTATACTGAAAATGAATACCTGTCCTGTCTGAAAATCGTTTGCCTTTATCAATGTATTTTCTCTTTATCGATATTACTCCTGTAGTCAGTATTTAACATTCTATGACGTCTCTATATTAGTGAAATATTCTTAAGTTGGGCGTTAAACAACAATAGACAAACAAACAGACAGGAATATAAATGATTACTCAACAAAACGTCAACATTTCAAATATAAAATTGATCAACTGCGTCTGGTCTATCCTGTCATTGCTTACTTGCTTTCAGTCAGGTAATCATACAATTTCAAATCACAGTATTCATGTCATAAGGAAACAAATAGTTGTGACTGTCTCAATTAATTCTGATAATAATTTGTGATATTATCTGAATTCAACATGCCGATTGGAAAATATGAGGTATGCTGCTGTGTAGTGATACATATGAAACTTACAAATTTGCCAAAATGAAAAAGCAAACATAGCGGGTATAAAATCAAATAAATACAATGAGAATTATGTATAAATGTTTAACAACAACAACACATGCATGGTTAAGTACGGTAGGACAATGGAAATGGTATGATTTTAAGCTGACTCAATCTACCATTAATTATACTATGTATTTTTTTTTCTGCCTTACATATTTCAAAATGACTACGTACATTATTGTTTAAACTTTATCTCTGTATATCAATTTAACAACTATTCAATCGCCAAATATTAAAATGTGATATGAATCTTGTTTAAATACGTCTGCAATCTAATTTGATAGAAAGATGTGGGAACTAGCTAGTAAAGGGATGATGCTAAGGACACCCATTACACGCGTGAATGCAATGTCTAGAAAGTTATTGTCATAAAAATAGACGAATTAGAGATACACAGCAGTAAAAACTGCATTGGAGTTTACAGTCCCCGAAGAAATAGACACAGACGCTGCCATCCTTAAAAAGGGGCAGAAACTCGACCATTCACTAGACAAATCCGACCTAGAGTTGTCTCATCGTGTAGGAAAGCCGGGCCCACTAGGCTAAGGGCAATCCCAAGGCGATGAGTAAAGTGGGATACGAGGCTCGGCAGCTAGTAAAGGTAAAACACAATTTAGTCTGAAATGGGAAAATGTCATTATAGATATTACCACGATACCAAGCACCTACTAGTGTGTCTAGATGATCTTCTAGAAACTCCTATCCAGTATCCAGTAGCAACACGTATGTATGTGTTTGTAAACAGACGCGTCTCTGTCTTTGCTCATGCAGGACTCGCTGTATAGCGCGCACGACATGTCACGTATGTTTATGACCTAGTCTTTCCTAATAAACTGCATTTTACAAACAAGTACTATCACTATCAACAATCTCTAGTTTATTATGTGTTTTTTTCTTCATACATGGATTTATGTAAACGCTGTTGTACCCCTATACTATGAAGTCCATTTTTACATCCAAATCCTGTTACCCAGAATATGCACATTATATTCGACTCAAACATATATATATATATATATATATATATATATATATATATATATATATATATATATATATATATATATATATATATATATATATATATATATATATATATATATATATATATACATATATACACCGATATGTGTTACTATGATATATAAACTCATTACATACGATATAGTACACTATGTGCATATCCTGTCATCTTATAATTATGCATTTAGAAGCTCATATTGTTTGATAAATAAAATCAGATCATATCTAAATATCCAAACATGGCCATTCCAAAAGGTCATGTATTGTTCCTTGTCGTCATATCCTATATAGGCCTATATTACCTAAAGTCAATGTGGCTTACCACCAGGGAACTGTTTAGACCTTGAGTCCACCTGTATAAATATACACGGTCTAACAGATCAAAAATCAATTAATATAATGCCCCATTTTTCACTTAGATAAACATCTCCACCTATACAATACGCTAAGCTCAACTAAGCTTTATACGTATGGTTGTTTTCCATTATATTTTTTTAACTATCATAATTTAAACATTATGTTATACTCACTGTCAAAGCTCTATCTTCCCTGTATCACTTCGATCAGGTCTCCACTATAGTATCCCCTGCAATAGAGCACCCCATGATCATGATCTTATCCTATATACTAACTGTAATATCAAAGATAATGCCATCACCTGATTGTGGGGATATCTCTCAATTATTATAGACACAGGATCGAATCTTATTATTACAGGGCTAAACAAGGATAACAAATAGTTTTATCGACCATTATATTGGTGAATGTTCATAATTTTTAAAACGGAAGCTCTCGCTCTTTCAATGATGCCAATGATGTGTTCTGGCCTACCACTTTGTACTAATCATACACATAGAGCATTATAGCTGTCACTCTTATGTACATGGAGTTAACGGTAAATATAAATCGTTAGAATATTCTACTCATACCGAATTTCTGTATTCGACCTATTAAGTGCTCAATGTGCTACAGAAATCAGCAAAAACGGGTGGGCGCTTAATTGGACCAATCAATAGCCGAACTGATTAAAAACAGCTGTGTTTCTCTACGGCACAGTTGTTGTAGTTATTACTATTCTACCCTGGGGGTGTGAGGTGGTTGCACAGATAAACTGTTACTTACGGGTTTCCAGGACCACATCTCCTTGTCAACTAGAAAGGAAAGATTATCGAGCGTATGTAAAAATGGAGAGGGACGTATATAGTGACATGAGCGGTTATTGGGTCGAATGTAAAACTTTTCTCAAGTATTAGCACTCTTACTTATCGTATTTAGTGGCCCCAGCTCATCAAACTTATCCAATACCTTATTCAGTGATTAAGAGTGATAAGGATTACGTATCGAATCTTAGTCTCCTTATGAACAATAGTGGTTTCTATCTATCAATACTCCATCTAGACACCCATAAGACGCACATTTACACGAATTTGACGCCCCATGCTTCACAGAAAGCTTACTCTTTCCTACAATTTCCACAGCAGATATAACACTAGGTATTTGATATCCCCTTTCGAAAAGATAGACAAGATAGGGTTTGGTAGAGTAATAGTATATCATAAATTCCCTCTACCATGTAAAAGACGAATCGATCTTGACGTGAGGGGGGTTGAATGCATGAATGCATATGATTATACTTTCAATTTAAACATGTTGAATTACTAATAATAACTTTTATCAACCATCAAACAACCGTTCGGACAGTTGAGATCTGATTAAATATTATTTTGAAATAGCGCGCGGTACCAATATAAAACACGATTATAACCGGCGAATTCATTGAAACGTATTTAACCGTTGAACCCTTAAACTTATGAAGATATTGAATACCGATCAATCATTTCATACAGCTCATAGACAAACCAACTTGAATTAGCCTAACGACTTGTACCCGTATTTATCTCCTAAGTACAAACAACCTTATATTACAGAATATTGTGACCTAGCTGATCCCTTCCTAGATGTAGATATAAAATATCATTGCCTAGTTATCTGCTTGATAAAAGCAAGAAAACCTGTACTTATACCTTTCAAAAGAAAGCTTTCGTTTTATGAGAAAGAAATCTATAACGAGGATGGAAGAAAATTAGGAAGCACAGATTGCATAGAAATTATAAACTCTCTCTCTCTCTTTCTCCCTCTCTCTCTCTCTCTCTTTCTCTCTCTCCCTCTCTCTCTCTATATATATAAATATATATATATATATATATATATATATATATATATATATATATATATATATATATATATATATATATATATATATATATATATATATATATATATGTATTATCTTGATCAAAATGTTACGAACCTTACTAACAACACCACATTTCAAATGAAATTTTACCAATCAAAATTGTAACAAATAAATCTTCAGAAGTATCGATTAATAATCGAAGCTCATGTCCATTATAACACGACAAATTATATGTGCATTGATCTCAACATGAAGAACAATTGCGAACCCAAAACGGGAAATGACCAAATGTCCAGCAGGAGTCAGCGTCCTTTGCTGGCATGCCACACCCGTCGCAAATGTTACATGGAAACATTTCTAGTACGATGACCGGGTCAAAGTCGGTGAAAAGATCAAGTTTCGTGAAGGGGTGAAGTTCGGTGAAAAGTACGATTGGCAAAGGGGAGTCACTGTCTGTGGCCGTGCTCCAGAATACTATCTCACTTCATAATGTTTATCACGATCCCCGTATCGACCAATCTGACCTACTTTAGATTGATAAGAACTTAAGGAAGATGATGATAAAAGGAAATATATACAGAAGTATTGCATAAAATAAATCCTAACATGAATGGTTAAACTTTAGAGGTAAGAACTAAAGTTGTTTCCCTTTCGGGAAATATCAAACAAAACCATTTTGAAAACAAAAACAATGAAAGGGGGTAAAGCAAAATATCACCCCGTGACTGGTGGAAGCTTATAAAAAAGCATGCGACATCAAATGAAAATAATAATAATATAAACGTTATAGGAAGCATTGGTGTGAAAGATTACTATCAATCTCTTCGAAATTGAAGTGAATGATAATGTGAGCACGAGGCGAGTATTCGGTTAAGTTATGTATTTTCGAATTCACCTCTGTCTTACTTGTCCCTACGTAGTATTTTTTAGCACGGCTATATAAAATTCACTTTTACAGGTCTGGAGCACTCTGATTACGTTTTCACAAAACTTGATCTTTTTAAGGAACTCGAGAGGTTACAATGAACGTTTTGCGATGGTTGTGCTAAAGGGTACCCTTGCTGCTTTCGGATACCTGACGTTGCTTTATTTAATAGTGTATATATAGACCTTACCTTACACATAAACATAGATGAAAAAGATAAACACCCATAAACCTAGATTAACAGATCTATTTGCACTGAGCTAGCTTTGTTTGCCTCAATCTATACTAAAATATATTCTACATAGGTTCCTGGTGACGAAATTGTTTCTGTAACGTGAAAAACGGCCCATCCATGAAAATGTAGGCTGGGGTCATCATACCAGCAATAGATAATTTTCGAGTTAGCCATGATTATTATTATGACCCTGCATTTATCCGCGCCTTTTCAATTTTGTTCACCATATGTTCTTCTGGTTTTCATATTTACCTTCTCAACGTACATGGAATAGCTTATGTGTTTGCACATTGACGTTATTTTGTGTAAAAAATTCCAAGAGACTTTAATAATATACCGCAGTGTGTTACTCAGTTAGTTAGCTACCACATTACAACTTAATTTTACATACAATAAAGAGAGTTTTCGAAAAAAAATCAACAATTTGCTCAATTAAATCTTCTATTGGATAAAAATTTCATCACAGGACAACAATTCACATATACGTATGTATATGATAATGCTGGCTACCGACCAACTTGTGTATTTTTTGCAAGTTAAAGCCAAGTGATCGATTACAGGCCCCTGGGGAACTTTAGGTTTTTACGGATACACAATGCCATGAAAATATATGATTTATTTTATTCACTATTTGTTTTAAGCATTCAAAGGTAACTGACAAAGTATGTAAATGCCTGAGAAAAATAAGTATCAATACATTTGATAATGTTGCTTGTGTTGACGTGTCACTTGATACAATTGCATCCATCAATTTGATTTTTTTTAATAATATACTGAATATTCTCCTTAACTGAAATATGAGAGAAACAGAAATAACTAAAGGACGAATAAATTAAAGATGAAACTAGTATGATGAAGAGATACGAATTAATATATGAAATTCATTAGTAGATTAAAATGCGACAAATTACAGATAAAACGGTCTCATCACGGAATACAAACGGGATTGCATCCGAAAGGTGTCGGTTGACATGGTTAAATTCGGTGAAAAGTCCTCCCACTGTTAAAAGGTCATCAGTACACATCAGATTTGATTCGCGAAATTGAGTCACTGTATATGGCTGTGGATGGCAAAAGAGAATCACTATGCATGACTGTCTTTGGCCAAAGGAAGTTACTGTATATGGTTGTAATAGGC
>BROG01001581.1:0-32500 GCA_030159075.1 Atrina japonica | reverse complement strand
AATATGAAATGAATGTGTGATATTTGATTCTTTATTGATTCATTCATATGTTCAGAGAAGACTTGTACGACAAATACATGGTCATAAAAAGGATTTCTAAAATGTTCATGTGTTCCTACGCCAAAAAGTAAAGCGGTTAAACGCTTGGGTCACGCAACGACCGACTTGTGTTATTGAAATATGATTACAGTCGTTCTATATACTTGCAATGGAGGGAATTACAGTCGGTATATATATATATATATCAATGCCCATGAGATAAAATCTTCAGGCTGCGTTTCTTCATCGACTAATGTCCAAAATCCAAAACCACACCCTGGTTGCTCTAGTAAACTTTATATTAAACCATCAATATTGTGTTGATTTTCCACAAATGATATCAAAGCTGCAGTGGTTTTCTGATATTAAGATATTATGTGTTCATGTTCCCTAACAGTATCTAAATACAACCCCTTGTTCTATTCTTTTCTGTTTGGGGATCGTACCTTCTGCCTACTTATTCCTTTGTGCGTAATAACAAGTCGATAACGGTTTATTTGAGGGAATCGTTTGATTTTCAGTTTTAATAGATTAATATAATGATTCATCGAAGTAAAGAAACAAATACGTAAGTGTAAATTACACTGACTTTTAAATGGTATTTAAATAGAAAGACATATATCTCGCTTTGTAAATTCTATTGTTTTGTGTTATTTTAGCATCTACATCTAGTGATACGGCATAGTATAATTTCCTCAAGGAAAATTAAATTTCAGATTGGAAAATTTTACCGTCAATCCGAAAGAGCAAATGTATCCCATAATCCTTGAGAAAACGAAAATAAACATTTTAACAGATCAGGCTAAAATGGCTAGAATTTTAGAAAAAAAAGCATGCCGTTGCTCCTTCTGACTTTGGGCATGGAAGTAATACTATACTAAAAATAAGTGCCTGTCCAGTCTGAAAATCGTTTGTCGCAATACATGTTTTTTTTTTCTTTATCGATATTACTCATGTAGTCATTGATTGACATTGTATGGTATCTGCATGATTCTTTAGCGAGACGTTAAACAAAAATAAACAAAGAAACATGCATGAATATAAACGATTACTCGATAAAACTTCAAAATTCCAAATATGAAATATTTATCAGGTGCGAATTGATTCATTTAATGTACATTGGTCTATGCTGTCATTTCGGTACAGCTGATAATCTTATACTAACGTGATATTTGGCACTGGTAACACCATTTAAAGATAGTCATCTTTTGAATGCAATTACTTCACATACGGGTGCATAACAGTTATCCCTTTATATTTCAAATTGGAGCTCAACTGATAAAATCTTAATAACAGAAACGATCGCCTTGAGCATTATAACTTTGGTATTGTGTTTATGATATTTATACGTAATGGCTTACCTGCATTCAAAACATAATTATTATTATTAACATTATTAGTATTATACTCCGAACGCGGGAAAACAGATATCAATGAAAACACGAAAAAATCAGGCTAAAAGGCCAGCTTTGTAGGGCAGTAAGTAGTCTGTGTTCTTTCAGTAGTTTTGACATGACGCTTATACTCCATTCTGAAAATCAGTGTACGATTCAATGATCATATTGATATCGATCAATGCTGTCTTTGAACATTTGATTATCCTCTATGTTATATAATCTGAATGCACCATGCCCACACTGTGATTCAAAATATGTGGTTATGTATTGACGCGTATGAAAAGAAGTATTGTGCCAAAAAAAAAAAAACAAAAAAAAAAAAAAAACATAACTTGCACAAAATAAAACCGACGGTCTAAGGAGATCACACGTATGCTTTTAATCTGATCAGTCTAATCAATACACAAATTTGTTTGCGCTTCTTAGTCAACCACGTACTGTGTTGGACTAAATAGTATCCACGGGGGGGGGGGGGTTATGCCGAAACATAACACTATATATTGAATTACATCTGGTAATTTAAAGCTCGAATACAAATAATGATATGTATAATGGAATTCGACGATATTGATTACATGTTTTTCTTCTTATCTCTAATCTATGACATTGTGTCAAGGATAAAATGTGCCCATGATAAAAATAAGATTATATGCGCTTTATTGACATATTTTTATCCTGTTATAGCACAACTATTGAATAATCTAATATCTAAAGTCTCGTTCGAATCGAATATGAATCTTTCTGAAATATTGATAAGAATAAAGAAGAGGATATGACGAATAGATTAGCTTATTACAATTAGAGCATCTCCCAAATCAGACCACTTTGAGTCGGTCAGTTAGGTTGTCTTATTAGCCATGTACAACATTATATTGCGCTTTTAAATTTTCAAGAAACTGCGTATTATCACTTAATGTAAAAGCATTATTACTTCTACATCAAAAATGTTTTGTTGGTGAAGAAAATTCAAAAGTTTGACTGTATTTCTATATGTAAATAAAACTTGTGTTACATGTTCCATTCCATTCAGTTTTGTCGAAATCGTGTGCACGTATGTCCAATGACGCCAACATGAGCTCCAGTTCAAACCATTGAAGGAAATGGATATAAAGTTGTCATTTAAACGTTCAGACAATTTTGAAATTTAAAAAAAAATTATTTAAAACACCCCGATTTGTTTCCTCTGCTGGCGGAAATATTTAGCAAGTGTTACCAATAGAAATCGTAATATAACCATGTTATAAACGGCGAGTACGAAGGGTTGCCGTCATTTCATTCCTGCCCTCCGAAACTAAAACAATGAACAGGTTTACATGCACATACTAATGTTTTGTCAAATACTTCAACTAAGTTACATGATAGATGCATTGTATAATGAATGATCCATCGATATAGCAACCGTTCACTTTGATTGTAAATGTTAGCAAAATCCTATCAATAATCTGCACCCTTTCCTTATATTGTTTAACTAGTAATAATTATATCTGTTTTATCTGGCGGGTACTATGCTCCCGTATGTTGCTTTGAAAAGCAATAGCGCAGATCCGATAGCGAGGACAATTTTCTGTTTTTAAAATCAAAACTACGAGAGCATAGTACCCACCAAACTGTCATTAATGATTTTAACATGATTCCAGGTAGGTAATGTAGGTGGCTACATTTCTTGTAATATATACAATACATGTTTTTTTAAGGAAAATGACATTTTATATCTGATTTTAATAACAGTAAATAACAGTATAACAACACGTGAGAGGTGCAGTGACTCTGCGCTGGAGTGCTTGATTCGCAACCGGAAGGTCGCCAGTTCGAGTCTTGGCGGTGTGGCTCCAATGAGACCCCTAGAATGTATCATGTGATGCATTAATAGTGTATGTTTCTTTGTTATTACTGACTGAAAAACAATGTGCCTAAATTTAGCAAATTACGCTTTGTAAATCACAAGTTCTGTTTACATGCATATAATGGAGTATCTTGAATAGAATGATATTTAACATCACCACGAAACACACATTAATTAACCATGTGAACGCAATGTGCATAGGGAATGTGATGACTGCGAAATGATTTCAATGAGCTGGGTCTATTTTAGACTAACTATACCTAAATGATTATGTAACACGACTTACTCGGGTGCTTTATAACAACAAAACAGAAAATAGAAAACATATACGTATACTATCTATCGAGTTATATTGCACATTGAAATAGAAATATGTCCTCAACTTGAATATTGTCAGGTGTAGATACCACAATAGAGGTAATGGCATTTAAGTATGATAATTATAATTAAAATGTCACCGTTCCTATTACTAACACGTTGCCAACACAACGTACATAAGTATCTATAGATCATATAATTAACAGAAAGTAAAGGGGAAAAAACATATATCATTGAAATGCGACATCAAAAGCCCCACTTCTGAAAGGGGTCAAAGCTGCTATCGTATTACTCTCCTTTCCTTTTTTTACTAATAAGATTGAAATAAAATAAATAATAAAGACTGTTATGAAAATCTAAAATGCTTATATGTTTTGTGAAAGTTACACTTTTTCACATACAGTTGATTAACTCAACTTTGATGAGACCAGTTTACTATGCCGTGTTGGTATTCTCATCTAATTACACCAATACGTGATTGTGGTCACGTAATGGCATGCTAAATCCTAGTAACTTATATGTCTCATATGACCTTACATGTTTGACATGGCCTTACATGTTTGACATGACCTTACATGTCTGACTGATATGACCTTACATATCTTACATGACTTTAGGTGTCTTACGTGACCTTTCATGTCTTGCATGGGTCTGCATACCTAGAAACTGTATGATAATATGTACAAACATATTATGATATAAAGCAAGGACATGCTAAAAATATGAACTACCAATAATGTTTTAAATGATTTTGCTATGAGCCAATTCTTTACAGATGTACTTTATTGAACTTAGCTATCGTAAATAATACTGAATGAAGGGCGGTGCAGTGCTGATCAATTCGTAAAAATGATATTTTCATATACCTCACGCATACCTTACTTTATAGTCTAAAATATCTGTTAAATTGTAATAACAGGCTACATATATTAGAAATATATATATATATATATATATATATATATATATATATATATATATATATATATATATATATATATATATATATATATATATATACTACTACTACTACTACTATGCTGACGGTCGCAATGCGACAAAGTCTGTTCTATCCAACCGCTGATCTCCATATGCTTCTGTCATTACACAACTCTGGCCAGGAATTCAAGTTGATGTTCCTCCGTTTCAAATTTCTTTTGACTGTATCTTTAAACCGTAGTCGGGGTCTGCCTCTCTTCCTACTACCAACTGGAAGCTGTGAGAACAGGATCTGTTTTGGAAGTCGGTCTTGCGGCATCCTCATGATGTGCCCTGTCCATCGAAGGTTCTTTCTGATCAGCATGTCTTCCATGGGTGTTAATCCAGTTCTTTCAAGTATTTTCTTGTTGGTAACTTTGTCTTTCCAGGTTACTTTCATGACGGTTCTAAGGTGCCGCAACATAAAAGCATGAAGCTTCTTCACATGGCTTCTGTATACCGTCCACGACTCGGCTCCATACATGAGAGTGGATATGACGATGGCTCTGTATATCTTTCCTTTCACCTTCAATGAAACATGATGGTTGTTCCAGAGTCTCTGATGTAATCTGCCAAAAGATGAACTGGCCTTAGCAATTCTTCTCTGTATTTCGGCATCAATACGCCCATCTTTCGCTGCTGTGCTACCAAGATAGGTGAACTCTGGGACAGAATTTAGTTTGATACCATCGACCAGTATATCCACCTCCTGGGACTTTGAAGAGTCTGGTTGGTATAGCACTTCAGTTTTCTTGATGTTTATCTTCAGTCCAAATTTCTTTGATGCTTCCGAGAAGGCATTTACTATGCGTTGAATTTCCTGTGGTGAGTGGGGCAAGTAGGGCACTGTCATCTGCGAAGAGTAGCTCCCTTATCAGTACCTGGATGCTCTTGGTTCTTGCCTTGAAGTGTGTGACCTTAAAGAGGTCTACATCTTGCCTTGACTGGATGTAGACACCATCTGTCAAGTCTCTGAAAGCTTCATCCAGCATCGCTGATAGGAATATGGAGAAGAGAGTAGGTGCTAGTACACAGCCTTGTTTGACTCCATTTGTAACTTCAAAAGCATCGGATGTTTCCACTCCATCGCTGGATGTGAACTTATCAGGGCATCCATACTTCCTCAGCAGCTGCCACAGACCTGTTCTTCCAACTGTATCAAAGGCTTTGGTGAAGTCTACAAATACAACGTACAGTGGTTGGTCCTGCTCGATACACTTTTCTTGTAACTGTCGGAGGCTGAAGATCATGTCGATGGTGCTATCCGCTGACTTCAGTTGTACAGGTCCTTTTTTCTGGGGTCCCCAAACTTCCTTGAGCCCATTGTAGAAAGCCTTCATGTCATTCCTGTCTGCAGCTGTCTGTAGCTCTTGTGCTTTACTGTCCCACCAGGCTGTCTTCAGAGATCTAGTATGTTGTTGGAGTTGCCTGCAGGCATCTTTGTAAGCTGCAACTGTTGACCGTGTGCTCCTGGACTGTAGCACTTTCTGGTTGGCTTGGTCTCTCTTTCTTATAAGTTGCTGTAGCTTTTGGTCACCGGGATCAAACCAGTCCTGGTGTTTTCTGCCGGGCTTGCCTAGAGATTCCTTTGCTGTGTTGTAGACCACTTGCTGTAGAGCTGTCCATTCTTGATCTATGGAATGTCCTTCCTCTATCTCAAATCTGTCTAAGGCATCGTTCATATCTTTTGCTAGAATCTCTCTTTCCTTTATAGATCTCAGCTTTGCGGTGTTGAGCTTGGATGGCTTCTTTGCTCCTTGTTTGATGTGTTTCCGACGTAGATGGAGTGTCATTTTTGATCTTGTCATCTGATGATCAGTCCAGCAGTTGGCTCCACGCATTACTCTAGTATTACAGAAGTCTGTCTTATCTCTCTGTCTTGTTATGATGAAGTCAATCAGGGTGCCAGTGTTTAGAGCGAGGATGCATCCAAGTAGTCTTTCGTTCATCTTTCTGCTTGAACATGGTATTGGTTACTGTCAGTTCAAATTCTGAACACATAGCAAGAAGGAGTTCTCCATTTGAGTTGCATTTACCAATTCCATACTTTCCTAATACCGATGGCCACTTGTTGTAGTCGCTCCCTATTCTAGCATTGAAATCTCCCATCAGTATGAGTTTGTCGGTACGGGGGAACACGCCGAAGAGTTTCTGCTAGTAGGTTGTAGAATTCCTCTTTCTTGTCATCAGGATTGGTCAAAGTTGGTGCGTACACACTGATGAATGTTGCCGAGTTGTTCTTCGTCAAAGGGAGTCGCATCGACATTATCCTGTCACTGATTGGTAGTGGTGTCTCAATCATCATTGATGCAATGCTTCTCCTCATCGCAAAACCAACTCCGGCTTCTCTTTTCTCTCCATTTGGTCTACCACTCCAGAAGAATGTATAGTCCATGTCATTTAGACTGCCAGACTACGCTGCTCGACAACTTCCATCGACAGTGAAAAGTAGACAAGGAAGATACAGGAATTTGACTTTAGCTCAGTGGAATGTCAGGACACTTCTTGACCGTGAAGAAGCAAACAGACCAGAGAGACGCACCGCACTCGTGGCGATGGAACTCACAAAGTATGACATAGACATTGCAGCCTTATGTGAAACATTAATATATATATATATATATATATATATATATATATATATATATATATATATATATATATATATATATATATATATATATATATATATATAATATATATATATATATATATATATATATATATATATATATATATATATATTTCTAAATCGTTGGGGGCCGACTCAGTTGGTAGTGTATTCTACTTTTAATCTTGAGATCGTGAATTCGAGTCCAGCCGCTGGTATATCGGTCCCCTGTCCTTCGGATGGAACAGTAAAAACCGAAGTCCCGTCTCACAGTAGGTGTTGGCAAGTTAAAGAACTATCAGTGTTTAATGACCACAAGTGTAGAACATAGGCCGAACTTTGAAGTCATCCACCGGCATTTGGGGGCGTCTTTATATGAGTGAAAGATTCTTGAGTAGGACGTTAAACTACAATGCATCAACATAAATCGTGAGCACATAAATCATATATATCACCACTTATGACGTAATCGCAATCAGCTCAGTGGTAAAGGTGTTTAAACGCTTGTTTATCAGAGTTATTGAAGGATTTTGATGAAACTTAACAGACTTAATGCTATCAAGGTTTTCTACTAAACTTTCTGATCAATCTGCAGAATATATGCCAAAATCTGATTTTTTTGTGTAGTTTTGAAAACTCCAAGTATTTATTGTTTTGTTCAAGGACGTAACTCTCTTCAGTGTCACTATTGGATGTAAAATGTTTAGGGATTGTTTTTTGACAGTTTTGGTTTTGGCAGTGTTTATATACTTATGGTTCCATACAATTTTGTCTGTTTATGGACAAAGTATGCCATGGGGATGATTCAGGCTCAGACAGAATCGCTCACAGAGGGTCAACTTCTTTGGCCTCTTCTTCAGATCTTTTACCATATATATATGAAATATATACTGAAAGTAAAGGGGTATTAAACGGTTTCACAAGTTTAATAACGTGTATAATCGCCATTTGCACCGATCCAATCTTCAGCCGTACGGCGCATTGAACGGATCATGTTATGCAGAGATGCCTGGGGAATGTTCCGTCATATGATCA
The DNA here is from genome assembly GCA_030159075.1 of Atrina japonica. Lineage (NCBI taxonomy): Eukaryota > Metazoa > Mollusca > Bivalvia > Pterioida > Pinnidae > Atrina > Atrina japonica. The sequence goes on along the minus strand of BROG01001581.1, from coordinate 24,279 downwards.
ATAAAGAACGACGCAAAACTTCAAACGTAGCAGGGTTGGGTTGGCTGTCGACGTAGAGGTCGTTCCATTTCATCCCAGAAATGTTCTATAGGCAATAAATCCAATGTAGCACATTTACATTTTACTGATGTAGATACAAACTAACAACGCATGAGATGTGCGGTCATGCGTTTTCCTACAGTAGACTGATGTTATGCCGGTTGTTGTGAGTGAATGAAATGACATGCTGACGTACAATGTCGTCACGGTAGCGTACGCCTGTGAGATTACAACCCACTATCATCAAATAGGTCTTTCCATGTCTTGTAATTCCATCCCAGACAAAAACGCTTCCTCCGCCGAATTGGCGGAGGCATCAATGTAACGTCCGTAAACGGAATTTCCGCCCAATCATGTTATTGAAATGATTATGTCTCCTACACCATGCTGACCTCGCATCATAGTGACGGCAGAACAGAACACGACAGATAGCAGGACGTCGAAGACGAATGTTGTTCTCTGTTCCTTACGGTACGAGGACTTAACCCTCGGTGCCCAGGGGTTTTTATAGCGGCCAAAGAAGCTGATTCAAATTGATTACACAAACATAACATCCGTATTAACGTATCTCTAGGAGGCGCGGACGTCCTGATCCTGGACGGTCCCGAACAGTTCCAATTTACTAATATCGTCTCCATAAAGCATTTACAGTGTTAACATGAACTCAAAACTGCCTTGCCACATTTGGTGGAGACATTTTAGCTCCTAGCCTCCCAATAGCATGGTGACGATCATGTTCAATCATGCGAGTTATCTCTTATTCTAAATGTTATTCAAAAAACCAATGTTTTTCTTCTCATAAATTCCATTGCATATATATATATATATATATATATAAGTATTTTTGTTCACTTTATGTTGATAAGTTGCAGTAAATCCTTAAATATATGAATACAAATAGATTAAGTGCAAAAATAAATAACATGAGTTGAATAATGATGGACAGTATAGAATACGGAAGGCTATGCATTCTTCAAGTCCACGGGATGAAATTGATTCTGAACTTTGGCTGTTATATATGACCTCAAACAATGTTACCCGCAAGTCTCAAGTCGTTGCATTCTGGCACTACTTATAAATGGTATGCAATGATATGCATATTGACAGCCGTTAAGGAGAAACTTCCGCAATGCTGTACAGTTGGTTATTCCAGAAGCGGTGAGAATCAGATGTGAAAAAATTGTAAACAACTTTTAGAACATTTAAAGGTACACAATTTTCTCTAATTCACAGTATCAAAACATACGACTTACCTACTCATTACAAACTATTGCACATACACAATTGTAAGAATTTTTTTTTTCGTATGATAGACAACTGTTTTTGTTTTTTTTCTTTTTTTCACTAAAGGCGGTGCCCGAACATTTAAATATCTAGTGATTGGTTATCATGATACTTATTTTGTCAAACACCACTCTGATTCTACACGTAAATACACTGAAGTTGATATAAAAACATGCTGAAATTTCTAATAGACAATATATATTTGTAATATTTGAAGACTTTGTCTTTCAACAAACTGTTGGTATTCATGTGGGGACCAATTTTGCACGTTTATTGGTCGACCTGTTCCATTATTTATACGAAGAAAATTTCATTCAGAAACTGCTGAATCAAAAGGGAAAAAAAAGCTAGCAGTGTTCTTTAATGTCACATTTAGATATATCGACGACGTTTTGTAAAATAATAATGACAACGTTCATACATATGTCAATGCGATATATCATAGCGAACTAGAAATTAAATACAACAGAATGAAACACACTCCCTTCTTACTCAGCCGTTTTTCTTACTATAGACACAGACGGGAAATGGCCAACTTATTTGTACAACATATGCAACGATTTCGGTCGGTATAGCAGTCTTGTCTGCTATTACTCTGTTTCACTGGGTGAAATGTACAGTGGCCTTTTCGTTGGCGGTTGTTGGGACCTCTGTACAAACTGTGACGAAGATTTGTTTCTCATATATTTCATTTGGACTTGACTGTGGACTCACGGCGGATGTGACCGGGGGTTCGTACTTCCCTTGTTACTAAAACATAAAGTTAAGTTTCAGGCTTTGGAATCTGCTGTAGGTTAAATTTCGTTTTGCTCTGACTGCTTAAAAAAGAACTCCAAAAAGCACCTGTGGCGATATAGCTCTATCTATCCGTGAGGAGGCTTTGAATTAAATTATGCAATGGTCATATGTTCTTTTGTTAATACATACATAGAAAAATAGAATATCCAAAATTCAAAATAACACTCTTGTTGTTCTGGTGAATTTTCTATATCTTTGTTTATCTCCGCATTTTATGCAGTACTATGAATAGGAGTAGGCGACCGCTTCTAATGGGAAAAGGCGACCGCTTCTAGAATTGATTGTTTGGGACAAAACTGTTTTTTATAGTGTATCAGTTTTGTCTTAAGTTTTGACACGTGTCAGTCACCACTATGCCTGGAGGATATCAGCGATATATTAGTTTCCTAATATTCAATGACATTAAGTTTTCATGCTCCCACATTTAAGTAGTAATATCCCTCAGTCACCCGCACTTGGAGTTTATATTTCACAAATGTCCCTATATGCCAGGGTGTGTACACCATATATAAATTTCATATGCACACAGGGGTAAACTACTAACTGACAAATTATTGACACAGGGATATCGAAAACCGAGTTTAATGTAAATTGTTTACTGTCGGCATAATAGTCTTGTTTGCGGTTACTATTTTTCACTAGGTGAGATGTAGAAGGCAAATTATTATACCTTATATCTGTGTTATTGACATAATTGGTGTTTTATAGCCTTCGTTTACAGACCTAATAGTTAAATCGCCAATCACATCCCAAACCATTTTTAAAAAATCAGCTGCGTAGCCATCGGATCATGGACTTCCGTTATTTTTCATATCATTTAAAACTTCATTGTTGGTTATTTCTCCTTGTACTGTTTTATATTATTTCCTGACACTTTATTAAATCTTCTCATTTTTTAATATTTCATTAAAGGACAAATTTTCTTGTAATTTTTCATCTATGTTAATATAAAAAAATGCATACAAAAGCTGAATTTCATTCAGAATTTCCTCTTGATTTTTTATAATATCCCCATTGTCTTTTTCTAGTTGATACATTAATTTTGATATGGAATTTTTGTTTTCTGGGGATAAAAATTATTTACTGGGTAGCTCTACTTAAAAATTCTAAACAGATTTTAGAAAACTTGAAGCCACACACTTTTTCTCGAATTCACAGTATCAAAACTTTATACAACTATTCCACATACAAAATTAAAAGAAAGACTTACCAGCACAATGCACAAACGATTTTTCACTATAGGTAGTACCCAGAAATTTAAATATCTAGTGATTGGCTATCAGGATACTTATTTCGTCGAACGCCACGCTGATTCTACACATAAATACACTGAGGTTGATATAAAAAACAATCTGGAATGTTTAGTAGACAATATATTTGTAATATTCGGAGACTTGGTATTTCAACAAACGGTCGGCATTCCTATAGGAACCCATTGTGCTCCTTTATTGGCCAACCTGTTCCTTTATTCATACGAAGCAGACTTCATTCAGAAACTGCTGAATCAAAAGAAGAAACAGTTAGCGGTGTCCTTTAATTTGACTTTTAGATATATCGACGACGTTTTTTTCAATCAATAATAACAATTTTCATACATATGTAAATGCGATATATCCCAGCAAACTAGAAATTAAAGATACAACAGAATCATACTTAGACATTTTACTCAATATAAACACGGAATATTAGCAACTAAGCTATACGACAAACGCGACGATTTCGGTTTTCCCATCGTAAATTTTCCACATTTAAGTAGTAATATCCCTCAGTCACACGCATATTGTGTTTATATTTCACAAATGATCCGATAGGCCAAGACTTGTACAACATATGGAGATTACATGTACAGAGTTAAACTACTCACTGACAAATTATTGACACAGGGATATCGAAAACCGCGTTTAATGTCAGCGTTCCGCAAATTTTACGGTTGGTATAATAGTCTTGTTTGCGACTACTCTGCTTCACTAAGTGAAATGTTGAGTTTCCTTTTCGTTGGCGGTTGTTGAGACGTTTGAACCGATTGTGACGAAGATACACTCCTCACGTGTTTCATTGGACTTGACTGTGGACTAACGGGTGTGACCGGTGGACAGGGGATGCTTATCCCTCCATGACACCTGATTCCACTTCTTGGTTTCCAGAGGTTCGTGTTTGTCCATTTTTACCGGATTTGTATCTATGTCCTGGACATTCTATTGATTTATACTTTGGTATCTGAATCTTTTTATATTCTTCTGACCCTTGTACGTTAGATCGTATAATAACACGATTCGTTTTTTTTTTCATTTCGTATACTTTGAAATTGTGTGTTTACTTGTTCTAATTTTTCAGAGTTTGTTGCATCTAAATTTGACTCCAATTTATCTCTGTAATTTTCAAGTTTTTTAGTCTGTTCCATTTTATATGATGAATGGGAAATTGTTATTTCACATATATCTGTTAGTAACATTTCTAAAAACAGTTGGTCACCGGTTGTGAATTTTAATTGATCAATAGGATGTTTAATGGGATTTTTTTTGTCTATGTTTGAAATCTGAGTTTAATTCTATAAAAGTATCACATAATTCCATATATTTCACCATATCTATTACTACTTTTCTAGCTTGTGGATCATGTATATGGTTATAATTATATATATATATATCTTTATTTTGGTCTCACATTAAATTAAAATAACCCATTATTATTACTTTAGGGTTACCTATATTTTTTATTCTATTTTCAATATGTTTATACAAGTCTGACGAGTCAAGGTTTGGACCATATATGTTTACTAAGGTTTCGTTAGTGGTATATTCTAGAACTAAATCTACAAAACAATAATTACCTTGATTACCAATAAAAGTATTGTTAAGTTTGTATTCAAAATTATCATTAAAAAAAGGGCTACACCACGTGGATTTGAAGAAAACGAAGTAAAAAGGCATGTATATCCCCATTCATAGGCAATTCAAGATTCTTGTTCTTTCGTGAAATGAGTACCTTGTAAGACACAGATATATTTTTTTTATCCTTTAAAAAATGAAAATCATCTTGTCTATTTTTGTTTATTCTGCAGACCTTGATTGCTGATTGATAATATAGTTGAATTATGTGTTTCATCCACAATGGTATAATGGTATATTATTAGTGTGTATGTATAAACATGTGTATCTACAGATATTAGTAAAGTTAACATATGGATACACGTTTGATATATTTCAGCAGGTAGTGGTACTATAACATTTTGAATATTTGGTTTTCAAAGGAAGTCAGAAATATGATTCCCTTGCTAATCTTCAATGAAATTATTATATGCATATACATACCTACATACGGTATATGTATTTTTTTCTTGGGGGGGGGGGTATCTTAGTGAACATGTGTACAGTGGTAAGATCAATAGTCTTGGATTAACTGCCAAGTTAAGCTTAAAAAACACTGACGTTTCTTATTGTATGAGATTTACTTAATTATATGGCAGTAGAATATGGGATCTGGAGTGACGGGTTGGTTAAGGATAAACAGGATTATCATGTTATAGTAAAATTGGGTTTAAGAAAGGTAGAATGAGAAGTATGTACAAGTAGAATATTTTCTGCCATATTCCTCTCACACAATGTATCAGCAGAGGGAGATACAAGGTAGCAAAAAAAAGGAGGACAAAGGAGATCACAAGTGTGTTTTCAAGCTGATCGGTCTAATCAATACACACCGAACCATGCATTGTAATTTGTTTGAATTTAATGCGTGTCTTATATAAATGCGTTTTAATTTGGAATGGGTAGTATACGTGGCGAGGCTGTTTTGTTGAAACCTAACTAAGAATAACAGACACGCATACTAGATTCTGAAGATCTGGGTTGCATTTCTATCGTTTTATCTCTAATTTATGCTACCGTGTCAAGGAAAATCTCAAAGGAAAACAATCTTGTGTCTAAATATTCATTAAATCTCGTTTTAAAATTGTATGCCCTCTGAATTGCGCATGATATCAATAAGGAACTATGCACAGTGTTGGCATATATTATTTCTGATATCAACTATTGAATCACCAAATATTTTAAGTATGGTTTAGAGTCTGTTTTAATGTGTCTTAAATCATAATTGGTAGAAAGAATAGGATGTGGCGTACCAATGTGATTAGTCGTTTTAATGTCATACCAGGCGTCGTTTGCAATGTCTGTGGACAGAAAGGTTTAGTCGGTATATATCATTTGAATCTTTGTTTTAGAAAATTTGGTTATAACTTTGAATCTTTGAAAGTAGTATTGCAATGTTGTGATTAGTCCTTTGAGATGGTATCACGATATCTAACCTCCTGACATAAATAATGCCACATAACCTATTTCTAAACATAGGTAAATGTATGATACCTTAATCTCTAATGAAATGTACAAATTGCCAACCGGCCATGAAAAAAAAACCAGGTAGAACAGGTAGAACTGTCAACTATTTTCGTCAAGCTTCTTTTATTCTCACCACATCAGAGTTCCAAGCAGTTGTTTTCGTACAAACGTTTCTCCTATTTTGTAACCTTCTTATTGACTCTTAGCTCTCAGAACAGGTTTATGTTGAACGTCTATATTTCCGTCACAACTTCACTCTGTCATTCGTATCATTCCAGCAACCATTCAACACTGTCTGGACATGACAGTTGATGCTGCACAGTAATAGGTTAGAATTGCTTACTATTTGACATGTGATTTCTCAACACAGGCCTAGTTTCTGAGTGTTCATGATAATAAAAGAAGTGTAAATCAAGTGACAAAGCAAGCAGACCATACCACTGCAAGTATAATGAAACTTCGCTTAACGACCACCTCACAAATCAAACTTCTTTGAGTTAATCAGTCACAGTGTCTTATTAGCGAGGTATCACTGTATACTGCGTTTGGAAACTTTCAAGAGAATGTGCGTTATCAGTTAATGTAGAAGAATAATTACAATTACATTAAAATGGATTAGTTGTTGAAGAAATCTTGATTGTAACCATTGTATTTTTATATGTAGATGTAACTTCTGTTATATGTTATATTGTCGAACTTGCGTGCATTTTTATCCTATGACGGCCATAGCAATTTGTACCATGTGACTTCTTGTTTCTAAAGGTCTACACTGACGGCATTTAGTTTCAGTTCAACGTGGAGGGAAATTAACTTAGAGCTGTCTTAGAACTTTGAAGTTTTAAACAATTCTAATTTCGTAATTTTTTTTAACATCCCTATTTATTTCCTCAACTGACAGACATATTTATGAAGTGCTATCAATTATGGATGTGTTGTTTATATTCTTATTTCGTGTAAAGATGGCAAATGTCATCCCATTCCGATATCATGTTTTCAAATGTTGCATATCATCCTTCTTGAAGCACACACACACACACACACACACACACACACACACACACACACACACACACACACACACACACACACACACACACACACACACACGCACACACACACACACACACACAAAGAAACAGAGACTGGTATAACATCAAGAGAAAACGGAATATTATTACTTAGGAAATGGAAGCTCTTGATATGTAACTTGAATTGTCCTGAAGTGAAACTGAACCTAGATGCTAACAATAATTTTCCTGTGTAGAGCAGAGACTGTAGAATTTCCGACACCTACATTTATATGAAGTAGCTTAGCCTGAACAGACTAGTATTGAGCATAATAACTCCAGACATAAAGGCCATTAAATATTATGAAAATTTCAGAGGGGACCACCCCCTCAAATAAAAAGATCAAACTCAGTATTACCAAATAGACAATTACTGCACGTAAAGTTGTAATACCTTTAGTCGAACCTGTGTTGACAACACGAAGTCTAACAATGTCACGTAGCACATTCAGTTTAGGTCAAAACCAAAACAATACGGTCTTTTTTACAAACATAGGTCGTGCAGGTAAAACAGATTGCTTCGTACGGATCTCTTGCATTACTGAATTTCTATAACTTTTGTAATAAAAAGTACCTTGTCAAACCTATTAAAATTGGGTTTAGACTCGTTGTATAAAGATGTATCAATTTACCCTGGTAGACCTGTATCTGTATACATGTTTTATATAAACAAAAAGGCAAGTGAATTAATATAATAGATCTGTATAATGCGGTATTAAAATTTATGATTCTTGACATTGTGATTTGCAATTGGTTAATATTAAGGAAATACTTACCAAACTTAATATACATATATGCTGTTCACAGATAAAGCTCTAAGTGAGCGATTTTATTTCGACTTAATATTTTCAAACAGTGGTGTCATTAAAGTTTGGTAGAGCATTTGCTGGATCCTGCTATGTATTTTTGCTTACATGGGGTTTTATGAAGTTTAGGCATCCAGTATAAATGTGGTAGCTCGAAATCGGTATCCGTTGTAGGTATATCAAATGAGTGTAATACAGATGAAGCCTTATTTCTGCAAGTCACTTAGTCTAATTTGTATCATTCGACAATAATTGTTTCCGACGAAATTTTCATTTCGAGAAAGTTTCTGACGTTAACAAAAAATAACTAATATCGACATACCGAGTGCTATTTTCTCCATTGCAAGTATACAGGCCGGTTGCATACATATTCAATGCGTAACACGACTACTCTGTTTCACTAAGTGAAATGTTGAGTTGCCTTTTCGTTGGCGGTTGTTGAGACGTCTGTACCAAGTGTGACGAGGATACACTCCTCACATGTTTCATTGGACTTAACTGTGGAATCACGGCGAGTGTTACCGGTGGACAGGGAATGCTAACTCCTTCCATGGCACCTGATTCCACCTCTTGGTTTCCAGAGGTCCGTGTTTGTCCATGTTTACCGGATTTGTATATATGTAGGACATTATATTGATTTATACATTAAACGTCGGTTTGAAACATTGTTCTACCTGATACATCTGGATTAATGTGGATTTTGCGTAAACTGTTGTAAAGCTGAACTAATTCAAACTTACTTATAAATCATTTTATGTAATGGCAAAGTGGAGTGGAACTAAAGGTATTTCAGGTTTAAAAAATACGCACACAAACACACACTTTTATATGAAATTAAAAACACGATTTATCAATGATTGCCAAGTTGCTGTGGATACATGTGAATTTACCCATCTAGCTACACAAATATCGCAAAGTCACTGTCTTTTATGAATCAAATACCAAGGGGTTGAATCACTTGTTAGATACATTTTAACCTACGGTATGTTATGCTAAATTTAGATAATGTAAATAGTGTAAACATAATAACAAAGTTATAGGTTTGTAAAGTCGGGGCCAAAATGCTATATAAGACCGTTTCTGTCAATAAGACGTCATCAGTTGATTTCCAATGTGGAGTTCAGAAACAAAAATTTTTATCATGTAAGGTTACAAAATAACCTACATGTATTCCTAATTCTGTATAAACGTAACCAATGTAAAATGTTTACTATCTTAGATTTTTATGAGCGTAAAATTTATACTATCCATTATTACCATAATGTATATATATATATGTATATACATAATATATAACTAATACCGAATGCCACGTACTGGGTTTATGGATACTTTCGGGGACATAAAACAGTCAACCTGCAGTGAGAACGACCCTGTGGTCGGAAATAATTTGAACACAATGACCAAGTTATCGTTATAGCAATGGAACTATTATTCAGTTTCGATCGTTTACAAATAATTGTTGTTAGCTTCAAATGGACAATAATTATTCCATCTTTGATGATATTTGATAAAAGAATCAGCATTCAACGTATCTATAGCTGTAAATTCGCAATTTTTAGCTTGACTAAAATATCAAATTTATTGACGAGATATTGGCGATTAGTCATACTATTATCATATTTCATACTAAAATTGTATCCGTACATCCGTGTTATAAAGTGAACTCACAATAATTATCAACTTTTGTTAATTTGTTTATGTCCGTCGGCTGAAATTAAGCCCCAAAACAGTGTATTGTTTTTGTTAGTTTCACTTTCATCATCTGGACCCGGCACCATAAAATTTGAGAACTGCTCGTCTCAACTTGGCTTGTTCAGCCAATCATATTTCAGGATTAGCTGAAATAAGTTCAGCAACACTTTCGACTGAAGTAATAATTAAGTTTGATGTTGCTGCACAGGTTAGATATTTCAGCGTAATGAAATTATCGCGAATAAAACCAGATTAACCGGGTTATATGACGTATTTGTATATTTTTGACTTCACTTTTTGTCTGTTTATTCAAATTTTCCTGGCTCCAAGCACTCATTCAACAGTCTATCCTGCCTACTTATTTAATTCCCATAAACATATTTTAAACAAATCAAATATATGTCAACACACTGATTTACTTAAACATTTTTTTTTCTTGTTTTTTTTTTTTTTTTTTTTTTTTTTTAATTTTATATCTAACCACGGCGGCAGGAAATATGTGATTCCATTCCTTTTCTCTGAGTCATTTACGTATTAATAACTGTATAGGCGGATATTATGCTCTCATAGTGTTACTTTGGAGAGCAATAATGCACGTGAAATAGCGAGAATACTATTCTGCTTTTCAAAGCAACGCTATAAGAGCATAATGCCAACCTAACCAGTAATTAATGGGCTTAGTTCATCACATGGCTTTAGGTAGGTAAAGTAGAAGGCTACATTTCTTTTGATATATATATATATATGTCTTTTTTATGGAAAGTATGGCACATAATTTACAGTGACTAACAGTGTAACAACCCGTGAAAGCCCCCGTGGCTCCGCGGGGGTCGCGGGTTTGGGCCTCAAGGTTGTGGCTAGCTTTTCCTGTTTTTCGAAAAAGACAGTGGGGGAGCTTGTTTGCCAAACCGGCGTACGCCTTGGCGCGCCGGTATTCACTTTTTGGAGCGTCTAAAGCATTTGGTTGTGATCAACTTGCGCCGGCTTTATTATCATTATTAAAAGTAAAAAATACAGAAATGCAAACCTATGACCCTGAAGCCGATGCATATAATATCATGAGTTTGTAATCGTTAAAAGGAAGTTAGTAAATACACCAACACTAAAAATGTAAAAACAGTTTTGTTGTTGTATCAATTTACTCCCCTTTCTCTCTCTCTCTCTCTCTCTCTCTCTCTCTCTCTCTCTCTCTCTCTCTCTCTCTCTCTCTCTCTCTCTCTCTCTCTCTCTCTCTCTCTCTCTCTCTCTCTCTCTCTCTTTGTATAATATATTCTGAAGATATAGACCTTGGAATTTGATATTATTCTGCATATGTGCACGGAAGCTAGAATTGTGTACCCAGACACTTGTACAATAACACATTAAATAGCAAATGTTGTCAAGTCAGATAAAGTATGTTCATATATTCACAGGTATTAACAAGTCATTTATAATTTTTATTTTACAGTTATATTTATATATCAATAGCAATAGTACGTTCACTGACATGCATTTAAAACTCGATTAACTTACATGGTTCATATGTATCTTACTAAGTGAAAACTGTTTCTATGATGGCATACATTTTGTATTCATATTTCAATAAATTATGATCACATGTGGATCTGTTTTGTTTCTCGAAATCGCAACAAGGTTGATAACGAACCATTGGGATGCTTTAGTCCTATTACTCAGACATTGTTAAATACATTGTATATGTCACATGTATGATGCATATGTATTAAAGATATTCACTCGTATTACATTTTGTCGTTGTTCGGTGGATCTAAATCTTCCTAGGGCGCCCTTAAAACATAAGAAGTATCAACTATTAGGAATACTCTGTTGCAATATAACATTTCTCATAGTAATTGTACGAGGTCTAAATGTTCAAATTATAAAAAACTGTGTCCCATCAAATTTGTCGTATTTCTAATGGACTTGGAGATTCAAATAGTACATTTATACCGTTGTAGGCAGTTTCTAAATCCTGTAATATTTATAATGCACTGATCTCAAGCAGTTTTAGATTTCTAGATGTATCAAAGTTCTATCAAACTTACATTTCAAAGTTGATCTTGTTTGTGTCATCTTTATCTTTTTCTGTATTACTTTTTTACTTTTGTTCATTGTCTTCATCACTTGTCTTCGTTTGCGTCTTACTTACTTGCGTATTATACAAAAATTCGGGTATGTACGTACGATTTCTTTATTGTTTCAAACTATGATGCGATATCATCATTACATTAGAGTTATTAATTAGACCAAAACATATATCGTTGATATTCACTTTATTCCACTAATACATGCATTTGTGATCATGTATACATAATATACCTTAGATTTAGATTAGTACAATAGGATACATAGGGTACAAGATTCATTAAAACTCGATTTAGATTAACAACTGACAGCCCGACAATTTATTGATATGGACAAGAGAAATGTCTCCCAGTGAGTGATTTCAGACAATGAAATCGTTTTACCCGTTTCATATACTAAGGAAAAAATAAGTTTGATTCTTTGGACGAGAGTCCATAGGGAATTGTACCCGCCAAAGTGCATAACCAAAGATAGAAATATTGACAAGAGATCCCAAATGATAGTATTGAAATAGATATACCAACATTAGATTATTGTTAAAAGGGTATCGATATAATAGCTCTTCATTGCCACAAACTACCAGGAACTTAAAATTTGGAATAGTGGACATTAAAAAAATATTATTTCTTGGTGACTTGTTTTTAATGTAAGCAGATATCAGTAATCATTAACACAAATGAAGTATCAGGTTCAAAAATATTATTTACATGGTACGATGTTTCACACATTTATTTTTATTTTGAAAAAAATGGTTGAAGTAAAAATTAATCAAATGTCATACATTTCTCACTAAAAATATGTTTTGTAATCCGTATCGGTGAATGCACTTTCACAATTCATATGATCGTACAATGTGTTCACCGTATGAACATGAGTCACAAGTATAACTAAGGCTAAAACTGCACGCTCCACTTTATTATCTAGGATATCTATAGACCCCTATGATAATAAGATGATTCATTGTAGAATGAATCAATTCTAAATTATTATGTGAAGGAGAATGACATAGCTGTATCAATCAATCAATCTACGACAGAAAAAGTGTATTGAATTACCGGACTTTCTCTCTTCAAAGACACAGTCAGATAGCTAACATGTTTGGCAAGTGTATATAAAGTGGCGATACACCACTAAAGCTACAAAAAAGTCAATAGTACACATGCATTTTCTGAACCTAGAAATGTATGCCCTTCAGTTATGACAATAGAAATTATTCAACCCATTGGTAGCGATACCCAAACACCCAGGCCTGGCTCATGGATTGTATAAACAGAGTGGGGGTATTAATAGCCAAGTCATAGACAAACATGATTGTTTTGGTTTTCCTATCTCCACACATACAAACACACACATACATACATACATACATACATACATACATACATACATACATACATACATACATACATACATACATACATACATACATACATACATACATACATACATAACACACATACATACATATGCAATTTCCGCTATCTTAAATTCAAATGCACGTTTTAGATATAATTTGTCCTTAAAACTATATATCGGGCAAAGTTTAAAAACAACTATCTATAATCAAACCACGTGGCTGTACCCTTCTGTAATCTTTACAGTCTCGTGGACAAATTTGATAGTTACCTTTTGCATTACATTTAAATACAAATTTTATCAGTACAGGTAAATTGTTCTACATACAGAAACTGTTACATAATAAAGACGTATTATTCCCCAAGGAATTTGATTTTCTTGTTAGTGTGTGAGATTGTTAACGTTTCAATTCTATGGCTTATTTTACGTAATATAAACCTAATTTGGTCCAAGGATGGCCTGGATAACGTTTGTTTATGGCATTGTCTAATATTTATTGTTCGTTGTTTGGTTCAATTGTCAATAAGAAATAAACATTTGTATGCGTGTGTATATCGCATTGATGTTATTGTATATCATTCTAAGTAGTAAAAATGAAGAAGAAATGAAAAAAAGCGCAGTTAATACTCTTTCATAAAGGACTATATATGATAGATATGCCTATATACCCACCGATGAAATGAAAATTAAGTATTTCTTGTAAAGTACATGGTTGTACACATTATGAAGTTTAAGATTAGCACTTTACATACACACTGAAAACAAAAGTTTCCTTGTCAGGAAAGTGTCTTAAAATCGACATTAAAATATACATTTTTTCAATATTTTATCTATTTCATTCTATTTTTGAGCCTTTGAGGGTAAAATGAAGTATGAACACATATTTGGACAAGAAAGATCTTCCGCACTCTGTTGTATATGTTCATTAACTATTTTGTGTATAAAGGAAAATTTTGTCCAAAGCTGCGTTTCAATATAAACAAACAACTTTTCTTCTGAACAACACGTCCATGTATTATGTCGTTGCTAAGGAGATTCTACTTCCGGTTGTTTTGACGGTCTACTGACGGCGTTTATTTATTTTCATCGAGGACCATACATAAGAGAAACAAACTGTACTTGACAAACAAGGAAACCCCGCTGCTGTTGCATAGGCTATAAATAGCTACAGTGGGTAGTTTCTTCTCTATTTATCGCTGGTTCCATATTACTGCGGCAATCACATTCTTAATACCAACTGGAAAATACCGAGTACTGTAAGCAAAGTACTAGGCTACAATGCTTTATTTTTTTTTCATTCTTGGAATTATCGGTCGATAGATCTGCTTGACAACTTTTCTCTAAAGATAAGTATAATCTACGGTAAACGTGCTTCCTTGAGAGATCGAATAGGCCTAACTTGTTTTGGATTACGCATTGCCAACTGGTAACCCGTATACTACCGTAGACCCTTGGATCAGTGTTTTTTAGCCATCGTAGATTTACAATATGATGAAATGACTACTACATGTAGGTCAGTTTACAGTTAGCCTGATCTGGCTGCTTGTGCATTTCTTTACCCGAGCACCGAATACAGGGCTATCGCACAGAATCTATTTTTAGAATGTTACCTCTTAACCCAGGCATCACCGACACTTTTATCAAGTGTAATAAAGTAAATAAGTTTACTGTTTAAAAAAGAGGAGTGTAGATCTATGAGGTAAATCTATAGTACATTTTTTTGGTTTTCCAAAGTAAGCCCTACGAGTACAAAATGTAAGGATAGACAACTAGCGACTGCATTCTCTTATTGGGTCTTAAATCAGACTGTTTAACATTTTACACATTTTTACATTTTACATTTTAAGTTATTGTGGCGTAATGGTTAGCACGTCAGATTGTGAACTCAAGGGTCAGGGGCCAAATCTGCTCATAGTACTTTTTGTTTCTTTTTATATATATATTTTAAAGGAATACATTTTATATACATACATATATTTTTTCACCAGATAAAATTAATCTTTGGAATCAAATTTTTCACCAGACTTAACACACAAAAGTGCATTAAGTAACTGGAGTTCCATTGATTTAACATGACCTTGAAATGACCTTTGGGGTCAAGAGAGCAAGTCAAAGTACGTAGATCTCAACTTTAGGCGATATGTAGAACCTGTTATGAAAATATGACCATCCATCATTTGGGGGCCGTTTTGGACCCTTTATTTCTAACTTGAATATTATTTATTGTATACATTATACATATTATGTGAATACATTACTGACTTTGGGCCTTACTTCACAGGTTTAGACCTACAATGAAAAGTTGATATCAATGATTAAATATTTTAAATATTTTGATACACAGGTAAACACTATCACATGAGCAGTTACCAGTATATGTTTTTTACCGTGTATGTTTAAGGGTAAAACATTTTTTTTCGAGACCTTTATTGCAACTGAAGTGTTGAAACTATGTTGTATACACCGTCTATTTCCTTAATCTCAATATCTTTGGGTAAGGTAGTAGTCTACACGGTCTATAATCCTAATATCTCAGGGAAAATAATGACCCACGTCATCTATGTTCACTTGTGTATATCAAAATGTACAGATTGATCAACAAGTGCGCTTTTACCGGTTACGTTGACGCCTCCTTTATTCACGGGGAATTTAACAAAAGACTTAACGGGTGCGATGAATAACAGAGGTTTTGTGAATACCGTTTACTTTATTGAGACATTTAACGGAAAAGTTACCGGACCCCTTAGCTAACGGAGGCTTTGTGAATAAGGTCCCCGGTCATATATAGAAGATAAAAAGTTCAACAGGAAGTTCTCTCAAGTTGCATACTATTATGACAAATGGTAAGAATAAACTCCACAAAGGTCTATTGACCCATACCAGAAGGAAAAATTACATTATTTTAAAATAACTATTTTATGGATCTAGAAAAGGCACAGTAATATTTTTCACCGTAGAAAAATGACGCAGGATGTTCTTCCATATATAATAACCCAATTATATTTTCACAATAGAAAAAAAAAATATTCAACAGTGACTAATGACCATGTCGTACAAGTTACACATGTTTTAGTAGGCTGAAAATATAGCTATGACCCCGAGCAATTAAACTGGCAAACTCCGTCACAAACATTAGCTTAGGTCCATGCAAGATTCGAACCTACGTTGACCAGCAGTGAGAGACGTCATCGTCCAAAGCGCGACGCACTTACCACTCATCCACAGATGAACCCCCCCCCCCCCAATAGGAAACATATTTGTAAATATATCTCAACGCCATATGTTCCAAAATACTTGTAAAGAGGAACACAAAAGTCGTGGAAAAAGTCTAAATATAGGGCAAGGTAAATATAGAACTTGCGTCCTTGACGCAAAATCGCTCGTCTACTCGTTTATCAATATCAAAGTCTATACGTTGTAAACACAGCCAGTAAACCGTAACACGCACATTGAGTAACCGTCAGTTGTGAAATGGTTATGCAACGTAGATTTAAACCGAAGGTAGGATAAATATGTGTGTATAAAAACTACACGAAACGACGGAATGTGTACTTAAATAAAGTTATCATGACCGAATACTCGAATTTATTACGTAATATGATATATGGATGCCCTCTGTTAAACGTTTATAATAAAGTACCTTGAACATGGTACTTTAACCAAGAACTTGATCTATGCATTTTTCTGTAAAGAAACATTAAATAAGCATTGGCGAGATTCCAGTTCAACGTTAAACGAATCCATGACGGTGTATTGCACATTTAAATGGACATTACCACCAGACTGATTTTATTCAAATGGAAAATACATAAATATCAATGTGTTTGCGGTATGATTGTATATATATAATTGTACGGTATAATTCTATATGTATAATTGTAATATCCCCCACAGTTCACAGAGTTTTGCTACATTTTAATAGGGAATTGTTTCCTCGTCAAACCCTACAATATTGACTAGCTACACGCGCAATGAAGTCACAGTACAATTTATTCCGTGGAGTATCTGGAGCGTCTAGAATGCTGTGCATGTCAGATGTCATTTGCATCTATCTAGACTACATATGCATGTATTTAAAACATGGGAAACTATAATCAATCCCTACCTTGAGGGTATGGCAAATGAATCTCAATCCTCGGCATAAGAATCTTAATTGACAACATAATCAATCCATACCTTGAGGGTATGGCAAATGAATTCCAATCTTCGGCATAAGAATCTTAATTGACAAACCCTCGACAAGCTCGGGTTTATCATTCAAGAATCTTACCCTCGGATTAAGATTTCCCTGCCACAACCTTCAGGAAGGTTAGATTCTACTAGTCTTCATTTCTGTTACAAACTATGTTAATATATCCTCAGGGTATATATAACTACACCTTTAATTATCTATAGAATTTCCACTAAACGAAATGTGTTTGTTCAATGTTCACCAGTAATACGCTCTATTAATTGAGCTACAACTGATACTAATGTTGGGCTACCATATTTATATTAGATACATAAACTTCACAAAACACCAGATAAGCATAGATACATAACAATACCCAGCAATTTTCAAACATTGGACATGATGTCCATGTGCGGTGGTCCTTGCTGCGCCTGCTTGTGGGAAGGGGGTCATTTTTTTTAAGTTGAAGGATGTTTATTGTGACCTTCATGTACGAAGGTTCATGAATTTAAGAGAAAAAACGCCCATATCTATTGATGTCAATATGTAAAAGTAATGTCAATTTTCTAATTTCCAGTCTCTAAATAGATTATCATTTTAAGTTTTAACAGACTAAGAAAATACATGGTCATAGCTAACATTTTCAGAGTTTCATCCTATTGTATCACCCCATCCCAAAATTGCAGTGTTTAACTTCTATCGGTATATTATGTATACCTTTACAAAGTTGTTTACTTATGAGTGTTAAATGTGAACATTGATTTGAACACTATATCCAAAATACCTGCTCCCCATGCAAACCATGTAATCGGGTTTACCCTGTTTCACATTAAAATGGAGGGTGAATAGGGTGACCTGTATGCACTTAAGTTCAGGGATTTGAGTACAATCGCGCCCACATATATAAGGAAAAAACACTGTAAAAATAATGTCAATGTTCAAATATCCTGCATCTTGTTAGTCTTTTTATATTAATTTCCATTTGTGACGAAGCAGATATAGTATTATAGTTCATATAATTTGAGACAACTGTCCTTATTTCCAAATATAACTCAAGTGAAAACATCAGTTAAATCTACATTTCATTACCATTATACCAACTTCAGAACTCAATTTTGCATTATCTACATCATTAAAGAATGTGTACTTTTACTATGAATTATACCTTTCTGTATAAAGCGAAGAAGGTTATTCTATAGGCAACCATGTTCTTGAAGCGGGTAAACAATTTTTAAGAATGGTGTCATCCTTTCACATAATGTCATTCTGTTATGCTCTATAGATTTACATAATACTTATCCCTCAAGTCCAAAGTATATGCGTAAAAACAATATTAATCGGATGATGACAAATCATATTTGTTTTGAAAATGTGGACACTTACATGAAGAAGTTGATCAATAAGTGCTGGTTGTTATACATATTTGGAAGCAAACAGGTGTCAACTTGGTGTTTGTTCTTGGATTTCCCTCAATGTTACCTCTATGTATTGACTGGTCATGCTTGTTCTTCAATTTGTTCCACATGTCAACATATTTCAATCCCAGGACACACCCCATCACCTTACCCACAATTGTCATCTGTGTTATGTAGGCATCCTTTTGGTTATAGAGAATGTTTTTAGAAAATCTTTTCTGTCAGAAGTGTTCTAAAGCTGCCCATAGGTGTCCAGCATAGTAAGTATTTTGTTTTTGGTTGATACCATCTCCGGAATATGCATGTGCTGCAATTAAATTATAATGTTGATAATAGCAAATAAATGTATATACACATTTTTACTACTCCTACATCCATCGTCTAATAAGTTTTAAGGGTGTATTTGTACATGTAACTGTGAATATTGTCTTTTTAAATTGGCTTCTGTGTAAAATAGTTCACTTTAGTCCTAACCAACACCATGCACCCATTTAGTATTCTTTGCCATGTCATGCAATGGTTATCTTGTCACCGGCCTCACGTTTTAAAGTCTTTATAAAAATTGTGATTTTTAGTTTGAATGTTGTGTGCTTCATGGCGTTCACGAAAGAAGTCATAACTGTTAAAAAGTGTTTGATTAAAACCCCGTACTCAGAATAGAACTAGGGGCCTAAAGGAGTTATATAAGTAGGGACACTAGCATTTAACATGATAGTGTCCCTACTTATATAGATACTTTTGGCCCCTAGTTGTTTTCCACATGTTTGAAGGAAATGCATGCAGTTTACTCAGTGGTGTACACCGTTTTTAGCCTGGTAAGAGATCTGAGTATGGAAATACTTTATTTACACGCAAAGGGAAGTCTGGGTCAAAAGTAACATTCTGGCTTAGAATGTAATGTGCCAGAGGGTCCTGGAAGCTTCATTGTTTTAGATTAGTTCAAAACATTAAATGGACAATATGATTTAATCCATTGACACGTACACATTTACACCCCATATCAATTTTCAAGCCTGTGTTGACAATAACTTAATTTTGATTTTGGAACTGATATTACTCACACGCATATTATCATATGACTGAGCATATGCTACATGCGTAGCTAGGTCCTGATATGATCAGATAAGTACATCAATAATAAAGCACATGACCATATGATTTGGTCATTTTATGAAATAAGAGTTGCTATTCATACTACATAGCCCACTGCTGCGGATGCGAACCTGTGATGATCAGAAGTGAGAAACTTCTTGTGTTAATCGATATACTCAATCTTATTACTTGACCATAGAGACACCTGGCGTATGTGACGTGGTTGGTTAAAATAAAACAAAATTACACAATAATGAAATATGTAAAGTACACATTTGCATATACATGTATCTCTCAATTGTGCAAACTTTTTGACCCCACGGATCTATGAAAAACACTAATTGTTATAATTATTTTAATGATAACGGAAGTGAACAGCCATTATGTTGATAGGTAATTTGCAATAATTGTTTTTTTTTTTCTTTTAAAAAAAAAAGCGTGATTTACTGAACGCGTTCTGTGTTGGAATATATAATTAAAACAGTGCCAGAATAATATCTCACATCGACTCAAATATATCATCAGTTTATCGCACCGTAATGTCTTGAAGTCAAGATGTCTGTTGAATTGGTCAAGCAGTTGACAGATCTCGCCAGTTTCGATCGTCACCTTAAAATGCCTAGATCAACGAGCATTTGTCCTTTTCAATTCCAATATCGGTCTCTGACCACATGCACTTGGCATGTTATGGATATTGTACTGTTGTCGCCGTTCGGTGTTTCGTCGACTGTGGTGCTCTCTCCGATTACATCGATGTCAGGATATGCACATCTAGTAGAAGAAGGCTGTGGGAGCAAATGATCACGCATGTACGAATGGTAAACGACGGCCTGTAGGGGCAGAACAGAAAATATATCGCCATTTTCCTGGTTGTTTAAATAATACCGGAAGTGTTTTCGAACGACAGTGTAAAGTCTTAAGTTGCAAAACTCGGCATTATAAACGATTTATTTACAAATGATTTAACAATAAAAACATAAAAATTATATTGCTTTTAAATATTATAATAAAATACTTCAAAAAAAAATAAAAAAAAAAAAAAAAAAAAATAAACAAAAACAAAAAAATAAAAAAAAAAAAAAAAAAAAAAAAAAAAACACCCACCTGCCTGGCTTTTTCTGGATTCTTATTTTTACAACATACACATTCTGGTACGACAGTTTGAGTTGCTGCATTCTAATGGTGTCGTCTTCAGTCTTTTAGGTTTTGAAATTAGATATCACTTCGCCAAAAAGGTATTTCATGACCCAACACTAAATATATAACCCCACGTTTGTACGTTTTTGTTGAGGAATTGTTGTGTAAATGGTAGAGAAATAAAACAAACTGGATGCTTCTGATATGTCTGATGTATAGCTGTTCCAACAACTCTTTTGATTTCTTCAGAATCCACAATATCTGATTGCCTCCGCTCTTTGTTAGGCTGTTTAAATATTGAAATACTGTAATTAGTCTAGTGTATATTTTGAAGATCTGAGACTTATATATATATATATAATATTATATATATATATATATATATATATATATATATATATATATATATATATATACTATATATATATATATATATATATATACTATATATATATATGATCTTGCTTTTAAATTCTGACAATGCATTTCTGTCACATCGATACTGCTTAGAGTGATTACTTGTTTTTTAGCACGCTTATAGACAACTTCCATCTATGTCCTTTTTACAGTTCTAATATATATATATACAGCACATTATGAACAAATAATATACGTAATATACAACCTGCACGTTACATGCTCTGTTAAGCATAAAGCAGCTAAAATATCCATAGGAGATTCCCTCCAAAATCTACCTTTATGATCATAAAAAATTCTAATACGGAGAATCCAGAGCAACTGGAAACTTGAGCATAGCCGTATAGTGATATTGAACAGTTTATAGAAATTTGCCATCAAATTGAATATTATCATAAGGATCATAAATAAACGTCAACTGAAATACAGCATGGTGAGTAAAACTGTAATGCTTTTAGTCTTATAACGCACCTGTGTTGATAAAGCTTAGAGTAGACAACTACCTGTATACTTGTTTCTTATCACCAATAAACAAAGTGAATGTGATGGATATGTATAATGCTGTATCAAATAATCTGATTCGTCATATTGTGATTTTCTATTGATTACTATTGAGGGATATGTCAATCAAACTTAAATATACGTATTTGCCTATAACATTTGAAGTCCTAAATCACTTGTTTTATTTTGATTTTATACTTTCAAATAGTGCACATGCTTTATTTGTATATCTGTGAGTAACTGAGTCTAATTTTGTTATTCGATAATCGTCTTTTCCAACGTTTTTTTTTTTTTCATTCCAAGAAAAGACAAGACAAATTGTCCGGATAGATGGTCTTTCACAAATCTAATGTACTGTACATTCCTTACAATCTTATTTGATGCATACAATTACATTTTAAATATGGGTTCTCAAAAACTCGGAAACGTCCTTTACTATAAGTAAAATTGAAGAAGTACCAATGCATAATAAAAGAAAAAAACTCAGGTTCATTATAACACGACGAATAGATGTGCAAATGGTCTCAACACGAAGAACAACTACGAATCCCAAATGGAATAAGACCAGGTGCCCGGAAGGCCACAATTTTCAGCAGAAATATATTTTACTTCCATGATGAGAGTTAAAAGTATTTCGTAAATTATCTATTAATAGTATATACATCTACTCCTTAACTCTGACAGTGTGCTCGCTATATTTTAAAATATGTTCACTCCCAGGAAAAACATTTTAAGACTATTTTGGCAGTGAGTCTAATTATATTTAGCAGGCAGATCAAATCACGCTTTGTAAATGACATGGTGTGTTAACATGAACGTAATGGAGTACCTGGAATAAAATAACAATTAACTGATCTACGGTCATGTACTTAACTGATTATGCAGTACGAAATATCCGGATGTTTATTAAAGAACATTTCGTAGGAAGAGAAAACATATATGTAATTAATGAATTACCTTGTACATTGACATAGAAACATGCCCTCCACTTTAATTTCATCAAGTGGATACTACATTAACGTAATTACAGTGTGATAATTATAACTGAAATACCATTATTCCTGTTATTAAAATATTGGCAACACTATATACATACATGTTTATATATCTTATAATAAACATAAAGTAAAGTGAAAAATATATATATATAATACGCTATATGTATTCGTTTATCATAGTTACAACATACTATGTTGTGAGTATCACGTGATTTAATGTCCTAAGAGGTCATTGTGGATAGAAAGTAATTGGTTAAAATGAACCGATTCTAAAGAAACGTACATACGGGGTTATAGTTTAAAATGAATTTTAAGTTTGGTCAATCGAAGGCTCATTCCGGAGGCGTAAACAGTTCATCACCATGGCATGTAGAAGACTAAATCCTCGAGGTACGTGAGGCAGGTGAGCAGTCAAATCACCAAAATATTTCAAAACACAATACATGTACAAATAAATCCGGTACGGACATTGCGGACGCAGTGAGTGCATTCAAATCTACTTTAGATAGTCAATTTGCTTCGTTATCGGAACAGTTTAAAAACGAGCAAATATTCAATACTCAACAGTTAGCCAAAATGATAACAGAAAACTTTGCAAATAAGTTGCCCACCTTTTATGGGTTTAAAAAATAATCAGCCAGCTTTGACAAATAGTAAATGTGTATGCCATAGTGTGGATGGTTTACTAGATTCCGGTAGAATAGTAAAAAGTGATTTTAAACCTTTTGTTATAAACCCACTTTGTGTCCCTAAACATACAGAGATAAAAATATAGTTATTTTAGATGTGGGTATTTTAATTTAGTTCGTATAAAAGATGAAAAAATGAGGAATGAAAAATGGCTTTAGATTATATTTAAAAAAAACAGTTTTGGTGACAACATTTGATTTACAATCCGGTTACCATCATATTGAATTCTCCAAATTTTCTTCTTGGACTTTTGTTGGGAGGACAATTATTATTGTTTTACAGTTCTTCCTTTAGTATTTACAAAATGTTTAAATCCCCTGGTTCGTTTTGGAGGTCAACTAGTGTAAACACTGTAATATACATAGACGACGGTGTTATTCTGTTTACGACTGCACTTTAC
>BROG01001580.1:0-41505 GCA_030159075.1 Atrina japonica | reverse complement strand
TCACATTATATTATCAACCTCTTTTGGTAAGTTAAAAGTTTACATTATGAGTTTTGATTATCGATATTTTTATTGCCGTGTTACAGGAATCAAAAAAAAAAACTATTCTGATTTTTGTACAGTTTTTCACGACACACTTCACAATTAATCAGGTATATGGTGGTGGTCAGTCTAAATAGTGGAGGAGAGAACCCTGTTAAAATGTATCCGGGAAGAGACCACCGGCCTTATGCATGTAAACTGACAAACCTTCTCACAAAAATCAGCTTATGTTCTACCGGGGCTCGGACCAGCGATAATCAGAATTGAAATTATAATAAAACTATTCCATAGGCAATCAAAAGTGCACACATACGTATATACACATATGTATACACATACTTGTTTAACCCGATAAACATGAAGCGTTATGACGACAGTAATATTTAGCTATATGTCGGCGATAGGTATCCACAGATATTTTACAGCATTTAAACTATACATCAAATTGATAATTTCCCAAAAATTACATTTAATATCCCAATATATGGTGATTAACGATACTTCAGGGATGTATTTTTATGTTAATAGAAAGTCTGAGTTCATGATATGTAATTCCTTATTAACAATATTACGAACAGCAATTTGAATACTCTTGTAACAACACTGTCAAGATATAGTTATACATGTCCCTATTCTAAATAATACTATAAATAAATACAATACACTTGCATGGACCATGTAAATTCAGTACATGTGCACTGTGAATATTTGGTTCAGATACAGGTATATCTCATTCACTTGTTAAGTAACTTGACAGTTTTGACATGTAAATTCAATAGCATATTTATTTTCGTTATGTGATTTAAATGCTTTAAATTAAATACCATACATTCACACAATCACTGAAGGTAAAACGGTAAACCACAAATTATCGCCTCTCATGATTGAATGGTTTTTTTCTTTATCCTTGTCTTACCTTTCAGAAAAAGATAGTGGTGTAACACTTTGAAGAAAATACTTTAAGTAAAAGAAAATATTAACTTGTAAATAAAAATTAATTGGAAATAAAATTGGTGTGCCGTGTGATAAATCGTAACATGTACTTAGTGAGAAATACGGGCAGCTGATTTAGTTACACAATGAAATTCATGTTTCGGACAAACAACTTGTGAACACATAGCATCGAAAATAAATATATATGAAATTTCGGCAATTGTTGCAGCTGCAAGATTAAATAGGTCAATATCTGTCACCGTCATCCTCAGTAAACAAATTTTGATTTTAATGTTAAATAATATAATGTACTAAAATTTTACTAATTTTGATGGTGCGAAAAGGTCACGGAAGGTGAAACTTTGACAGATTTTAATATGCACAGCGCCAGTATTTCTCAGGTTATTTGTTGATCAAAATACGAGAGAAATGTCTAGGATTCTGGTGTTCTATGTTGTTTGGAATTGACCTTCGTATAAAACACCAGGGTTTTAGAAGGCAAGAGAGAGCAACAGAGAGAGAGGCCGACATTTTGACACAAGCTACTGTCGTCTGTATGCGTTATTGATGCTACACTTGCTATTCAATAAAGTTTATACGATCACGAGGTGTTTATTGATTCTTAGTGGGTTACAGTGGTTGCAATATATACCGACCGTAAAATATGCGGCATGTTGACATCACACACATTTTGGATAACACTGTGCCAAATAAAATTATTAACACACTTAAAAAAAATATATACAAATGATTATCTTGTTTCTTGAAAAAATAATTGGCACATGCGTTATAAACTTCTAAAGTTCTTTCTAGTTTCTTACAGTGCTGACAGTATTCTTATAATTGTCTTTTGTTAGATTACATGTATTTGTTACTAAATCCTTGTGATATGAAGCCGTTCGTGGTTATTTATAATTGTATTTGCACTTCCACATCTACATGAATGTTTTCAAAAGATCTGTTATTATGAACTTCATATATATATATATATATATATATATATATATATATATATATATATATATATATATATATATATATATATATATATATATATATATATATATATATATATATATATACTCGGGAAAAAAGAAACTGTGTATATTTAATTGCTAAAAAAAACATAAAAAGTATTCTTTGATCGCTTGTTATTCTTAAAGTATTACTTTAATATACTAAACGCCTGTTTGAGTACCCAATTCGTTAAATATCGTATTCGATTCGTCTTGTTGGCAACAACACGCTTTTCCTGAGTTTCGAGCCTAAGCGACACATGGTTAGTAATCGATTAGAAGTTATTGCATTTATTGACAGTGTTCAATGTATTGAAACACATTGGTTTTTGGAATAAAATTTTGATTGAGAGATGCTTCACATGATTTAATCTCCATATGAATGAAATATTCTTGAGTGGGACGTTAAACAACAATAGACAAACAAACACATGATTTAAAATGATCGTCTCGTGCTACCTGGATACTGGAAGGTCGAATACCTCAAAGAATGTGGCAAGGCAGTTCAGAGTTCATATTAACCATGTAAATTCTTTATGGATACGATATCAGTAAACTGGCAACGCTCGGGACCGCCATCGATCAGGAATCCCGCGCGTGATGTCACGTCGGCAAGATATGTATATACAGACGTCAAATTTGAGTGATCGATTCCTAATGGCTTCTTTGACCGCAAAAAGCATCCCTGGGCATCGGCGGATGAGTTCTCGTACCGTAAGGCACAAATTGCGAGAGACCACATCCGTCCTCGACGTCCTGCTATCTGTCCTGTTCTCTTTTGGAATCACCGTGTTGCGAGGTTAGCGTGATGTCTTCGGCGTCGTCGTTTCAATAATAGAGATTGGGTGAAAATGTTTATGGACGAATTCCATCTGGACAGCAGTGACCGTCGTGCCGAAGAACATTGCATTGACGCCTGCGTTGTTCAATGCCGGCAATACGATGGAGCGTTATGGTCTTGGGTGGAATTACAACACATGGAAGGACCCTTTTGGTGATAGTGGAGGGCAATTTAAGCGGCGTATGCTACCGTCATGGGATTTTACGTCAATACGTCATTCCATTCATTCACAAAAACTAAAGTCACGTCATCCTGCAGCAGAACAACGGACGACCGCACACCGCACGCGTTGTAAGTGACTATCTACATCAGTAAAACGTGAATGTGCTACCATGGCTTGCGATGTCACTTGATCTATCGCATACAGAGCATGTTTTTTGATTAAATAAAACGACGTCTCTTCCAGAACCATACTATCTGCTGTTAGACGCGCTTTGCTTCATTCTTTATGGCGCATATGGCGAAAAATTCCACAGATATTTCTGTACAACCCGATTCGTTCAACGCGTCGTACATGTGAATAATGCATCGGTGCAATTGGTGGCAATACGCTATATTTAACTTGTTTTTGCATCTCCCTTACTTTCAGGGCTCTTTGTATCAACCATAAGGACACGATACGTGATTTAATGTTTAAATTGAAGGACAATGCATTATATAAAACGATGATATACATAATGCAACATATTTGTATATGAATCTATCAATTTAAATACTAAACTACACATTTTCTTTGTCCGCTATATATATATTTAGGCACCAGTTGCTATAAGGTAAAATCTTCATTTCAATTTATAATCGTCAAGTGTGTTAATATCAGGATAGTTAATTCTTTTCCTTTACATAACGTATTTTTTTTACAATTGTTCGCCTATTTGAGGCTTGTCTAGATCTTTATGAATTGTGTATCGTTTAGTCATCCTGTTTTCCTGAGTAGTTCTGAATATAATTATGCGTATATAATTTGATTCCAGTAGTAATTATGGATATGAGTAAACATTGTTTATTATTATGTTTTTTTTTTTTTTTTTTTTTTTTTTTTTTTTTTTGCAATCTGTGAGAACACTCGAAACAGTCATCCTCGTTAAAGTTGAATTAACTTTACATTTCGACATTCAAGAATGACTACAACAATTTTTTTTATAGAAAATCTTGCGTACAACAGGTCAGCTACCCAGAGTTCCAATCTACATGATAACAAGTGGTTAGCTGGGGCAGCTGTTGACGGGAACGGAAATCAAATACTGACCGGAAACTCGTGTGCGTGTACGGCTCATTTTAAACCTACGGTATGGTGGACAGTTGATCTTGGAAATGTGTATGCTATATCTGAAGTTAAAATATTTTACAGGAATGAAGGTGAGTTACATAGCACTATTCTATTATACGATAAACAACAGATATGTATATAAATATGTCCCTTTGTTCTTTTTATTAAAGTTTTGTCAAAATATAAAGCAAATTCAGATTAGTATAAATCAATAGAATGTCCAGGACATGGATACAAATCCGGTTAAAATGGACAAACAGACCTCAGGAAACCAAGAGGTGGAATCAGGTGCCATGGACGAGTAAGTATCCCTTCTCGACAGGTCACACCCGCCGTGAGTCCACGGTTAAGTCCTATGTCCAATGAAACACGTAATGAGTGCATCCTCGTCACAATTGGTACAGATGTCTCAACAACCGCCAACAAAATTGCAACTCAACACTTCTCTTAGTGCAACGGAGTAGTCGCAAACAAGACTATTATACCGACCGTAAAATTTGCGGAACGTTGACATTAAACTTGGTTTTCGATATCTCTGCGTCAATAATTTGTCAGTGAGTAGTTTACCTGTTCATATGTTGTGCACGCCCTGAGATATCTGGTCATTTGTGAAATATAAACTCCATATACGGGTGACTGAGAGATATTACTACTTAAATGTGGAAAATTTACGATGGGAAAGCCGAAATCGTCGCGTTTGACGTATAGCTTAGTTGCTCATTTCCAGTCTGTAGTTATATTAAGTAAAATGTCCAAGTATGAAACGTGCATGCTTGATTCTGTTGTTTCTTTAGTTTCTAGTTCGCTGGAATATATCGCATAGACATATGTATGAACATTCTGATTATTAATTGACAAACGTCGTCGATATATCTAAATTAAAGGACATCGCTAACTTTGTCTTCTTTTGATTCAGCAGTTTCTGAATGAAGTCTGCTTCGTATGAATAAAGGAACAGGTCAGCCAACAATGGACAACAATTGGTTCCCATAGGAATGCCGGCAGTTTTTTAAAAGACGAAGTCTCCAATTATTAGAAACATATTTTCTATTAGAAAATCCAGCATGTTTTTACATCAACTTCAGTATATTTATGTATAGAATCGGAGTGATGTTTGACGAAATAAATATCCTGATAGCCAATCACTAGATATTTAAATTTTCGGGTACCGCTTTTAGTGAAAGAACAGTCGTCTGTGATGCTGAAAAGTTTTTTCTTTTATTTTTTATGTGGAATAGTAGTGTAAAAAGTAGAGAAGTCATAAGTTTTGATACTGTGCCTTCAAATTTTCTAAAAACTACTTAGGCATTTTAAGTATCCAGATCTGGTTTACCGCTTCTGGAATAATCAACTGTACAGTGTTGTTGAAGTTTCTCCTTAATGGCTGTCAACGTCTTGGCAAGGAGTAAATATAAAGGTTTGGTAGAACATTTGCTGGATCCTGCTATGTATCTTTGCTTATATGGAGTTTCATGAAGTTTAGGTATCCAATATAAATGTGGTAGCTCGAAATTGGTATCCGTTTTAGGTATATTAAATGAGCGTAATACGGACACGTGATTTTGAAGGATCTCGTCCTTGGAAAGTGAGCTACGTTTATATGTAGGATTTCCAGAATTCGTATTAAACCCATGTTCTTCTCATAAACAATTATAGTAATGTGCCTAACAAATAAAAACTATATTATTTGAGGCTTTGTCTGTTGATACCAGTACATATTGGTCATGTAATCTACCCCGTTCAGTTACTACTTCTGCATCATTAAATACAGATGGATAACATGTTTCCATAGTCCCTTTAGGTTTTCGAATATGATATTTTATCAACCATCGTATGGCTTTCCGCCATTCAGACAAAGTATCTGGTTCTACGTCTTCATGTTTAGCCCATCGTCTGGCAAAATCGTCGACAGAATCCATAACTAAACTGAAATTCTGACGCCAATGAAAGGAACGGGCTTCCCGGTATTTAGGGCCCCTTAAAATAAGATGTTTGAGGCTTTCATTTTCAACAATAGAAACGTCGCCGGTAATGGCATGCCCGATACGATTGTATTTGAAAGGAGATGAAGCACATGAACACGTGCAGTGTTGTGTAGAAGATGGTTGATGCCTAGGCACTGCAAATCCTCTTTGTAATTGAATAGCTTGTATGCGATGCTAGGTTTATAGCTTTATGAAATGCAAGGCGTGGTCTTCAGTTTAAAATATGTTGGAATACAGGACTGAACTTTGTTGTGATTTAGAACATTGCCAATGTTTAAAGCGTCTATGCCTTTATTTGTAAATTTAAGTTTAAAGAAAAGACGTTTCTGTTTAAACAGTCATTGTTTGTAACGCGTGCAGACTTAAACAGTCTGTTATAAGCTATGTCCATTATAATGGAGTTCAGTATGTATTCTGGGGTTGAGGAATCCGTGTAGGGGTTCATTCTTGCTTCTTCAAAAAGTTTATTGAAATTTGTAAAAGAAACAGAATAAAGTTTGCTGCGAATGTAATGAAGACCCATTTTTTTATTTTAGACATTAATTCACTAAGCTATGTTTACAGCTGCATCTGCAACAAAGATTCAGGCTTAAATGATTATAACGCCTGCTACGTTTTGCGAGCTCCTATATATGGACTATTTGAAACATACGATTTGCATGATCATAGACATACTTTAAAACGCTCACGTTATTTAAAAAAATGCATATTTGAGTTTATCATTAACTATGTATAACCTATGTAGAAAAATAGCGAATTTTAGACTGGGATAGTTTTTAACTTGAAAAATATCATTTTTTTTTTGTTCATAATTTTATGTTTATTCTTAATTTGATATCAAATGATGAAGTCTTATTGGCAGAAAACAATCAACGTAAACGTTTTCCTTGTTCTTTTCTATTTTTAACTATAACTTTGATATTATGTTTATAGTATATAGTTATTTATATTGTTTACAGTCGACTAAGGTATTTGTAAGATATCAGTAAATACCAGAAATAAAGTACAAAACAGAAGATATGGACACTACAAAGAACATTTAGGGAGAGAATACTGTTCTACATATACAATATGAAAGGTGGCCCATCCAGATAGGAATTCTAGGCACGAGGTACTTTTTTCTGATTGGTTAAACGTTTTAAGATGGCAAAGGCAACCTCGAACAACTGGTAGGAACAAAGGAAACAGGCTATTCTTCTGAGTTCAGTGTATTAGGATGTTTGACCCGTTCGTTTTAGTTACAGCAGACAAAACCTCGAACAACACACCTTTGGTTTGCAAGCCAGTTTATTACAAATTACCTATAAATGCCTTAATTTATTTATGTTGACAATTTATAAAAACGAACCAAACTTTAAAAGGAGAAAACCCTTCCAACTCACGTACCAGTATTGCACCCTTCTTATATATATTATAAACATAATACCAAAGTTATCATGCTCAAGACGA
Organism: Atrina japonica; assembly: GCA_030159075.1. Classification (NCBI taxonomy): domain Eukaryota; kingdom Metazoa; phylum Mollusca; class Bivalvia; order Pterioida; family Pinnidae; genus Atrina; species Atrina japonica. Next base: position 33,969 of record BROG01001580.1, on the reverse strand, counting down.
TATCGTTTCTGTCAATTAGACTTCATCAGTTTAGGTCCAATTTGAAAAGTGTGTGTATTTTCTAAAAATAAAGCGGTGTAACACAAAGCCAAATTTATATCTTTAATAAGAATAGCCGAAATCCGTCTAAGAGTAACCACTGTAAAAAAATGACTATCATAGCTTTAGACAATTTTCGAATTTAAATAGTGTAAATAGTGCCAAATATTACTTTAGTATAAGATGAACAGCTGGAACCAACATACCAGGTACAAGGTTTATGTATACCCTGGAGGACTACAGGTACAAGGTTTATGTATACCCTGGAGGACTAGATATGTATCTAGATATACATTGTATACTGATTCTTACTTCATGCTACCAAATTTGCACTAAATGAACTTCCAACACCTCATACAAGAAGTGATACTTCTATATATTATATTTTTCGATGTTGCATTTTTTTCATTATTACAAAACGTTATACATTGATCTGGGTAATGATTTAATTTGATTTGAAATATAATGATATTAAACAATAGAAAACAAATACTAACAGAAACGTTAAACGATATGCAGTCACATCTGAAACATATCTTATATTTAATTGGTCAGGATTTTAGATTTCATCTTTCCACTTATTACATTCTTCAATATGTTCTATATGAGTATAAGTCATTTCCAGGTACCGTATTCAGACTAACAGGATTCAAGTTATATGTAACGCTACAGGATAACTTTATATCCAGCAGTCCAGTGTACGTCAATAACAACGGTGTACAAATAGACCCTTATATACCGGCGAACATTACAGTTACAGTGGGAACATACGGACAACATGTGACGCTGTACAAAGACCGAACAGGGACATGTGTAGGGATACCCGGATCTACAAATACAAATTTCTGTGCTCTTTTTGAACTTTGTGAAGTGGAAGTTCTAGGTAAGCGATATCATGAAGAACGGTTTTTCATAGGATATTGTATCTCTATAATCTTTGAATACTTGATTATGTACGTCGTTTCAGTAGAAAAACTACAAATTTAAGGTAGTATCACACATTTTGATTTTGATTTGATTTTTTCAGTCATATGATGGCGTCCAGTTTTTATTGGTGGAGGAGAAACCCCGGTTATCCGGGTAAAGACCACCGACCTTCCGCAAGAAAACTGGCAAACTTCCCCACTTAATTCGAAATGACCCTAGCGGGATTCGAACAAGAGATGGTATCACACATTATATGTGACATCTCTCTCTCTCCCCTCTCTCTCTCTCTCTCTCTCTCTTTCTCTCTCTCTCTCTCAATAATAAATGATATCAGATACCAAAGAATAAAATTCTTTAGTAAAAAAAAAACCAAAACGTTTACTTGAGATATAATTACTTATGGCAAAAATGTATCGCATGACGTATCAACCCGACACTCCACTACCAGCCTGAGGGTTGATATGATAGGCCATACAATTTTAATTTACAGGTTACACACTTCATACACATTTTGCCTACTATAGACACAGACGTGAAATTGGCTACTAAGCTTTACGATAAGCACGACTACTTGGGCTAAAATTTACTGCAATAGTATCGGTAGTACATAGTATTAATAAATGAAGACATTTTCACAAGAAACTCTAAAACCGTTTTTTTGTGATTTGTTAAAAACTAAACAACGTATATATATATATATATATATATATATATATATATATAATATATATATATATATATATATATATATACACTATTTTTTGCATGATGTAGTGGTTGTTTTTTACAATAATGCCACACATTACTTATCAATAAAACAGTATCTTTAGATCGTTAATTGAGACGAATTTTTAATTCTCCTACCCTATTTTGCAAAATTTGACGGTATTCAATGTTACAATACATACTCAGGGTTCTTTTAAATTGGTTGAAATATATATATTACGTACTTCCTCCGTTCAGGACATTGTTTAATCTGTGTTATGTAAGAACAAACGATAGAGAAGTAACGATTTACTTAACAACATAGACCGCTTTACCGTAAGCTGACATAACAGAGTAACCTTTGACACAGTCCATTCCGCACTGGATAATCTAACGCAAACATGAAATTACAACACGGCTGTCCTTGTAATATAAGCAGTGACAGTTAAGAGTATTAGTTTTGAATTATCATTGATATAATACATTGAATTGAACACAACTATTAAAATCAAAACAAAGCATAAACGTCAATACACAGGAACTATTTTAGTAACATGTTCTTGGGAGGCACTGAATGCATTGGAATGGAAGACAAAAAAATAATGATTTTGCCATGTAACAAGCGTATTTCGTCAAAGATACTAGAGCTATAAATTTAGATTACTCGATTAACTGTCTGGAATATATTATGTTTGCTAAAACTTAATTCATTGTAGGGAGAAATCAGTCAATCAATTTAATGCATTTGAGATGAATCAGGATATAACTTTATATCTGGGCTTATAAAAGAGAATTTTTATTGGAGAGCATAGACTAAACTATGTGGAAATTTATAATATTTTGTCTGAAAGCTAGAAAATGCCTAATCAGTCTTCAAATTACATAATTCAAAAGCAATTTAGGGGGCATCAGGATACTCCTAAACCACTTACTTAGTGCTAAATGTCCCTTTATTTTGGAGATTAAATCATATATTCTATATGAATGAGATATTTTGAAAAAAATAAACCTAATTTAACATTTGGAAACTATAGAAATGCCTTTTTGGACTTGTACAATTTTGGGGAGCAATTCCTGGACCCACACTAGCATAACGTTTCTTTGTACACTAACAGTATACACCCAAACTCCTAGCATTCAGCCGGTGTCTACTGATTTTTTTCTGTTTTCGGAGGTATCAATTTATCAATATAATATAATAAAGATGTCATATTTTTATTTCTGGAAACTACATAAAAGGTGCTCATGCCTTGTAAAATAAAAACATGGTTTAGAAAAAGCATTCCCCTAATTCCGCTATACTCTTCATTCCGTCTAATTTGAAATCATATATCTACCCCTTGAATTTGTCTTTATATTTTGGATTCGCTTTTGACTACATTTTGTTTTATTTCATTTTTTTAAATATTTACCCTCCATATCCACAGGTATGAAATGTTATTTGTGAACATAATTTGCATTTCGCCGTGTGTTATTATCAGCTAGAGATATGAGTATTTTGGTTACAGTTTCATGCTGAACTAAAATCTTGGCAACGGAAAGAGGTATATACTTCATACTTGTTTTCGATTTCTGATAAGGCCCCGCAATCTGATCATACCGCCTTTAGCAGTTCCTTATTCAGTTATATGGTGGTAAGTTTTTATTAATTGAGGACAACGCGGTAACAATGTACCGGGAAAAGACCACAGGACTTCCGCTTGTAAACATACAAGCTTAGGTTCCAGCGGGGCACGAACCGATGCTGACTAGAAGTGAGAGGCTTCAGCCATGGTTCATATACCATTGTCCTAACCAATCACCAACATAGGCCACACAAATATCGACATTAGAATTATTGTTTCACAATAACCCAATGTGCATTGAGTTTTGTATTTTATGACACCTTTGAAAAGTATATACTTATTTTACCCACTCAATCCCCCCTTTGAAAGACGCCCCAATCGTAATTAAATGGTCATCCCCTTATTGTGTATTACACTCACACCAAATATAATACCCTTACTCACGAAGTTTATACAATTCCTCTGGAAAAGACACTGGGGGATAAATATCTAAGGGGACGACCGTTTGATTTTTATGGTTGGGGTAGGATCAAAATTTAAATACAAAGTCAGGACCATAAATCATGGTGGAAAAAAAAAACTAGGATTAGAAGTTAATTAAAACATAAAAGACAGGATGCAACTGATGAAACAAAATCAGGTCAAGTTTCAGGAAACACTTAAACGCTGAATAAAATAAATCAACCCTTATTAAAAAAAAGATGCCTAAATGAAAATCATACAGTTTAAAGCTTTTGGTGCAACCAATATGAGGCAGGATTGGATATTCTTGACATTCAAATAATAATAAATAAGAAACATAAATAACTAAGCAAATAAAACATAGAACCAAAAGCATTGGAAGTCCATTATTATTTCTGTATTTTAATTGTTTAATGTATTATATCCGTTCTTGGGATGTGCGGTTACTTGTACGATGTATATGGGGGCTCACAGAATTTGGAAATAAATGCTCTGGTCTCTACAAAAAATAAATAATCTGTCATCGACTAGCAATCTGATCTTAACTGGTGCTAAAGTTGTGGTGAACATTGATTTATGGTTTTAAAATGTTCGGCTCGCTTATCTCGCCGCATTTCATTCTTCATTTTTTCGGCTCGCTACCCCGTCGTTTTTCTAGGGGACAGTCTCTTATGTATAACAAGTAGATACAATTACTCTGGTAAGTGTAATTTTAATGTTATGCTTTATTTACCTAAAACAATTTCAAAATTAAGACCACGGATTTCCAGTATCTTGATTAGTGTTAGATCATTACAGAACCTTACCTAAGAGACTGCCTCACTAATCAGACCACAGTCAGTTAGGTGATCTTAAAAGCGATGTTTCACTGTATTTGTAAATAAGAAGTTGCAAAATTAATAAAAATAAATTACCAAATTCAGTGCGCCTCGCTACGCTCGCTAAAAGCAACTCTATACTCTTTCTCCCCTCTAATTTTAAATCATAGATCCGCCCTGGATTTGTCTATATATTTTGATTTTCATGGTTTTTGACCACGCTTAGTTTTATTTCAGTTTATCTCTGAAGTGTTTGCTTTACATATCAGCAAAGAAAGTTTGCATTTTCTTAGTATGTATGTATATGAAAAATTATTTGTAAACCATTATTCAAAATATATATGAGATTCCCTTAATTGTGTTATTATCAGTTATAATCATCGATGGTGTCCACTTCTTTACACTAAATGAACACACCCTTTTCACGCATACTTGTACAAGGTCTTGTCACCACCACCCCCCCCCCAAAATAAAAAAAAGGAAAAACAAAAATCATTGAAAATTCCTGGATACGCCATTGTGATTGAGACCAATAAAGTTTGATTGAATACATAGTGCAATGACTGCCTCCATCCATTTGTGTTTGTCTGGACACTTACCAAATACTACAATTTGCATTTTGAATAGTGTTTTACGCCACACAACATTTTTCCAGTTATATGGTGATGGCCAGTTTCCATAATTAGTGGAGCATATAACTAGGTAACAAGATACCACCAGACCTCTTCAAGTATACAAGTATACTCAAATCACCCATCCACAGAGACCCTACCAATATAAGTTAAGGCTTCCAAATTATTGCAGTGGGATAGCATGTTACATTTCCATGGATTTCTTACCACATCCTTGCCTCGCAGTGTGCAATGAAGTTTATATTCATAACACTTTTGAGTTGTATATACTTATGTTACCCCCTCAATCCCCCTTTGAACAAAAAATATAGATCCGCCAATTTATTACATTTCTGACCACATGGCAGGAGCCAAAAGAAATGAAGAAAATATATAATCTCTCTCTGGTTTGCTTGAAAATGAATATTTTGTCCTGCGACGGTATGATAATTAATAATCTGATTAAACAAAATTTGCCATTCCCAACTCAGAATCAAATGGTTGTCCATTAATGAACTCTAATTGCCTTGGCTACATTTTTTTACAAATGTTCATACATACAACAATTCATGTGTGCAACTATAGTATTGTATCCTTCTGTCTGTCTACTTATTAAAAAAACTCAACAAATTTAAAATATGCGTGATGAGTCCATATTTTAAAGCTGTTTGACAAATGTTCCCTGAAATCCTTAGAATACTAGAATATCATGTATGTATTTCAATGTGTATTTCCGGTTAACTTTGAAAGAACTGATATGGATGCACTAGGACTATGCTGTAAGCCGAAAGCAATGTATATCAATTATACTGATATATAACCCTTCGTGACAGTTAAATGATAAACGTTTTGTTTTTGACTTTAAATTTGGTTGATAGTATCCCCAAAACATGTCGAGAGAACTAAAAATCTTAGCAATATAATCGCCTAGAGGGCCTAAAATATCTTCCATTCGTGGAAGTGGGACATTGTGTGGTCTACCGCAAAATCTAGTCCCCGTTTTTCTTTTGACCAGTATAACAGAACTAGCCCATTCACTAATAGATGGTTAACTATTTGTTGCGCAGGTCGCAACTGTATCCGACTTTATTATCTTAATAGATTAAACAATTAAGATATTTTAGGTGTAGTTTCAGAGTAAAGTTTTGTTTTTCGGATGTTTATTTTAATTCATCAATGGAGGTGGGATAAGGTGCCATGGAGGAGTAAGCATCATCTGTCGACCAATCACACCCGCCGTGAGTCCACAGTCAAGTCCAATGAAACACGTGAGGAGTATATCCTCGTCACAATTGGTACAGGCGTCTCAACAACCGCCAACAAAATGACAACTAAACATTTCACTTAGTGAAACAAAGTAGTTGCAAACAAGACTATTATACCGACCGTAAAACTTGCGGAACATTAAACGCGGTTTAAGATATCCCTGTGTCAATGATTTGTCAGTGAGTAGTTTACCTCAGAGTGTAAAGAGAAAAACAGTGTGTTATACGAGCAGTGATTAGAAGGACACTTCAGTAACAGAGAAAATAAACAAGATATTTGACTATATAGAAATAACAGAGAATATAGAGAATATAGCGTTAATCCAGTGTGGCGAATATTAGAGAACGTGTTAACAGTTATACATTGGACATTAACAACAATATAAATATTAATCGCATACAATACTATAATACCAACCGTAACATTTCCGGAACGTTGACATCACACGCGGTGTTCGATATCCCTGTGTCAACACTTTGTCAGTGAGTAGTTTACGCCTGTATATGCAATGATCATATGTTGAAAACGCCCTGGCATATCGGATCATATGAATATAAACTCCATATGCGGGTGATTGTGAGATATTTCTACTTAAATGTAGAAACATTACGATGAGAAAGCCGAAATCGTCGCGTTTGTCGTATAGTTTAGTTGTTAATTTCCCGTCTGTGTCTGTTGTTAGTAAAATGTCTAAGTATGAAGCTAAATGTTTGTGATTGAGTCTGTTGTTTCTTTCATTTCTAAATCGCTTGGATATATTGCATCGTCATATGTATGCAAATTGTCATTATTAATTGAAACTGGTCAGGAACTAGTCAGCTAATAAAGTGACACAACTGGTGCCCATAGGAATGCCGACAGCTTCTTGAAAGACCACGACTCTGAACATTACAAATATATTGTATATTAGAAAATCCAGTATCTTTTTTATATCAACCACAGTGTATTTATGTATGGAATCAGAGCGGTGTTTGGCAAAATAAATGTCTTGATAACCAATCACAAGATATTTAAATTTTCTAGCATCCTCTTAGTGATAAAACAGTTTTTATGATGCCAAAAAGTATCTCTTTTATTTGTTGTATGTGGAATTTTTGTGTAAAGAGCACAGAAGGTTTGGTGGAACATTTGCTGGATCCTGCTATGTACCTCTGCTTATTTGGCTTTTTGTATATAAATCTGTATATACAACAATGTCATTTTTTATTTGCGCTTTAACTTGTTTGAAATGTCATCTCTAGCTTTGGGAGATATTCGGTATGAACGCTTCCTAATGGGTCAGACATCGGCTGTGTCTATCAAATGGGGTTTTCGGTTTGAAATTGCTTTTCAATTCCAGATAATTCGGAGTTTGACAAATCAAAATATATGTTAATCTTGAAATTCGAGTTTTGATGTTTGGTTGATTTGTTTGAATAGCTAACACTCGCTATGTTTTTTTCCCGCAAATTTCTGGTATGACACTTTAAATTTCATAAAATTTACCAACTAAAAATATTTAGATTATTCAATTTCTGAACCTGTCGGGTTCAGGATTCTTGCAATTGCTTTGTTGTTTTTTGTTTTAATTTGGAATCAACATATAACACCTATAACTGAATATTACCAATTCAAAGCGGGGTTCATTTCTATCACATCTACTTAAAAATGGCATAATATTATCTTTGTGATTCGAATGAATAGGAAAAAAAACGACGATTTTGGCTTTCCCATCGTCAATTTTCCATATTTAAGTAGTAATATACCTCAGTCACCTGCATATGGAGTTTATATTTCACAAATGATCCGATATGCCAGGGCGTGCACAACATATGAAGATTTCATATACAGAGGTAAACTACTCACTGACAAATTATTGACACAGGGATATCGAAAACCGCGTTTAATGTCAACGTTCCGCAAGTTTTACGGTCGGTATAATAGTCTTTGTTTGCGACTACTCTGTTTCACTAAATGAAATGTTGAGTTGCCTTTTCGTTGGCGGTTGTTGAGACGTCTGTACCAATTGTGACGAGGATACACTCCTCACGTGTTTCACTGACTTGACTGTGGACTCACGGCGGGTGTGACCGGTCGACAGGGGATGCTTACTCATCCATGGCACCTGATCCCACCTCTTGGTTTCCAGAGGTCCGTGTTTGTCCATTTTTTATCGGATTTGTATCTATGTCCTGGACATTCTATTGATTTACACTTTGGTATCTGAGGGTTTTTATATTCTAAACGAGGGGATAACTTAATTGACTCTATGACTCAATGGCATCATACAAAGAAGATCGTTTTTTTAAAAATCTGGTGAGCGGTATTGAGGACATTTGTACATATATACAATAGCTCTGTATACAAATGTACACACACACACACACACACACACACACACACACACACACACACACACACACACACACATACGCACATACATACACACACACGCACACATATATATAACTCTAAAAATGTTATTTTTATATGTCTGTATTAAATATTGTTCTTCTTATAATTTGACCACATGAAGGGAATTAATAGATTTCTAACCTTCTTAACCCTTTCACCCCTAAATATATAGGTGGTATTCTTTTTTTCTGTTGATTAGACCATTTATTATGGCTTTGGAGGGTTGAAAGGGTTAAATCGAAAGCCTAATTAATTGTATAAATTGTAACATTTGTAGTTGTAGTGTACAGAAGTGTCTGTCTTGTAAATACACAACAATAAACTAAAATTATTTATTCCAAGAAGACGAGTTTTCAATCACTAAATAAATATTGCAAAAGGACTTATCAGTGTACATGTATAATTGAACTATATGAAATAGATAACAAAGGATTATCAAAAGCATTTGATTAAATTCCATAAATGCGTAACTGATCAATTTTATACTGTGTTAATTGCACAATTCGATCTACCGCACTTATCTTAACCACAATAGTAATAACGTTCACTATTGTATAATTAACACAAAAAGTAGTTGCGATGCCCAGGAATTTCAACCACTTTTTTAAAAAAAAATAAAGAGCACAAACAAATAAACATACGGACAGAAAGGTAAAGTGAATATCCTGTTTATATTGAGCCATTTATTGATAAAAATATTCTAAAAAATAATAGTCATATGTGATGCAGTAAAACCTTAATATATAGACCACACAACGATCAAAAGAAAACACGTTCAATTAAGTTAAAATGATACACAATGAATTAAACACTGACCTTTATACATATGTAGATAAATAATAATTATATAAAAGTGATATTTAGTGACATGGAATTGCTGTACATAAATGGTGTTTAAAACACGGTTAGGCTATAGTTATATCAATCCATCAACATACGTATAAAGTTTATGAACAATCAGCTTAACAAAGAAAGGTTGCTCTTTGCTCAGATGTCGGGTACCTATAAAATACCGAGTAAATGCAATGTTTCTTCTTAGAATACTGGGGGTATTACTCTTATGTTCTAAGTTACTTTTGTATGTTTTAACAAAATTAACTAGAACATAATAATAGTTATATATGATGTAGTTCATAACTAGTAATTTATTACAATAGTGGTTGATATTGCGCCCATTATTGTAATACCGGTTGAAGTTTTCGAGCTAATAATTATAACTGCATAGTGAACGTTGTATTTACAGTAATGATTGTAATACACCTTAGGTAGATGTGCACTCTTGCAATGCCCTGTAGTTGTTGCTGTTTCTATACTGTTGTTTAAGTCGAACTCAAGAATATTTCACTAACATTGAAACGTCACTAAATGCCGGTGAAGGGTTTCAAATTTTGAATGCCCTGTATTAACAATATTGATTATGTTCAGAGCATTTCAACTAATATAGCTATTATTTTTGTGTTGTTGTTTAACGTCGCATGCAGCAATTTTTCATTTATATATAGAGACGTTATAGACGTTGGACCAATATGTCGGTTAACGGCTTCAAAATTTAGCCTATGTATGACACATGGTCATTGAACATTGAAGGCTCTTTATGGTGCCGACACAGAATGAAACACGACACTTTTGTCTATAGTGTCTCATCCGAAGGACAGGAAAAGTTAGCCGTCTTCTCCGAAGCTCGATGCCCCGACCCTATGGTTGCGAATCTAGCACTCTACCGCGGAGCCACGACGACTCTCAACAAACATTCCATACCCTTACTGCAACACTGGTAAAATGTTCCAAACATATCGCCCACTAGTGTGACACTTTATTACAATAGTGGTTGAAATTGAAAGACAACTACGCCTATTATTGCTATAATTTATTATAATACTGGTTGAAATTTCCGAGCAATTGCACCCACTATTGTAACAATTTATTACAAGGGTGTTTGAAATTGTCGAGCAATCGTGCCCAATCTTATGAAAATTTATGACAAAAGTGGTTGAAATTGTTAAGCAACTGCGTCAATTTTTAAAACAATTTATATACTTGAAATTGCCAGATATCATAGCCACAATTGTAAAAGTCATTACAATAGTGTTTGCGGAGTCCGGCAATTTCAAACACTATAATAATGAATATAGGGCACAGACAAACGACACACGGACAGACATACAAAGAACATTAATTTGGCTACATAAAGATTAATTATTACGTTTATTTTTATTTTGATGTATTTAATTACGGTCATTATCAATTGAAAATAACCTAATTAAGTGTCATTCGCTGAATCTAAAGAATTGTATTAGAAACATTTGTTTTCCTGAGCTGATAACCTAGTAGATAGTGTTCATGTTTCCGTTGCAATGTCGACTTTGTATGCTATTATACGGACAAGAAACCGCAGTGGCGACCACGCGGTAATTTCCGAACTAAACATTTCTACAGGCAATGCTTCGTTTTCACAACGTACTAAGGATTTAGCAATTCTATATTATAAGTGTATATATATAATTATATATATACGATAAAGTGCAATAAAGGGTTACAGTGGTGTGAAAAAGGGAGGACTGATACAGTGTGTGTGTGTGTGTGTGTATGCGTGTGTGTGTGTTTGTGTGTATGTATGTGTATTTATGTGTGTGTGTGTGTGTGTGTGTGTGTGTGTGTGTGTGTGGGTGTGTGTGTGTGTGTGTGTGTGTGTGTGTGTGTGTGAGACGATAACATTCAACAAGCGTACTAACTCTTGTCAAATATCAATTCCCTGATAAGATGTGCCCACGGACATTTAAGGTCGGTATATTTAGATCATACTACTTTACAATTTTATTATCGCCGCCATTGTCATACCAAACTGAAATGAATCTTACTAACTACAGAACAATCAGTGCTAGACAACATACTGGTACCATTATATATTTACCATTTGATTTGGCATCATTTGTATACGTATATACTTAGAAAGCCAATGGCCAACGTGAGCCGTCATGCTCATCCCAATAAAATAAACTTGATAAAAAAAAATAGTATGTCAGATATTGAACCCTGATGTCAGTAGTCCATCATGAAGATACAGACATTTTAAGTAAATAAAGTTAATCGACCAATGCAATATATTGTGCTCCTTTATTGGCTGACCTGTTCCTTTATTCATACGAAGCAGACTTCATTCAGAAACTGCTGATTCAAAAGAAGAACAAGTTAGCGGTGTCCTTTAATTTGACATTTAGATATATCGACGATGTTTTGTCAATTAATGATGACAAATTCCATACATATGTCAATGCGATATATCCCAGCGAACTATAAATTAAAGATACAACAGAACCAAGCACACACGTTTCATACTTAGACATTTTACTTAATATAAACACAGACGGGAAATTAGCAACGAAGCTATACGATAAACGCGACGATTTCGGCTATCCCATCGTAAATTTTCCACATTTAAGTTGTAATATCCCTCAGTCACCCGCATATGGAGTTTGTATTTCACAAATGATCCGATATGCCAGGGCGTGCACAAACATATGAAGATTTCATATACAGAGGTAAACTACTCACTGACAAATTATTAACACAGGGATATCGAAAACCGCGTTTAATGTCAACGTTCCGCAAGTTTTACGGTCGGTCGTATAATAGTCTTGTTTGCGACTACTCTGTTTCACTAAGTGAAATGTTGAGTTGCCTTTTCGTTGGCGGTTGTTGAGACGTCTGTATCAATTGTGACGAGGATACACTCCTCGCGTGTTTCATTGGACTTGACTGTGGACTCACGGCGGGTGTGACCGGTCGACAGGGGATCCTTACTCCTCTATGGCACCTGATCCCACCTCTTGGTTTCAAGAGGTCCGTGTTTGTCCATTTTTACCGGATTTGTATCTATGTCCTGGATATTCTATTGATTTATGGTTTGGTATCTGAGGTTTTTATATTGATATCTGGAAAGCTCAACATACCAGGAAGATGACCGCATTCGAGTTAACGTTACGTATAATCGTACATGACATAAATGATAAAAGTTTGGTCCCAAAACCGTGATGGTCTCTTTGTTTAATGTATGTCAAAATGAAAATACAAAAGTAAAGCACAGCAGTATCTCATTCTAATATACATGAAACAACTTAAACGTCAGTGAAGGGAGGGGCAATTGAATATGATCAAATATTATTGAGTGGAACGTTACACAACAATGAACAAAACAAACGACAGTATTTATACCAGGCTCTATGTGCTGACCTAACGTACGATATGAATACATTGGGCCAAGAGAGTGTGCAAGGTTTTGGTCTTATACAATAGCAATAGTGAAGGGGAAAAATCAATGACTTCAGACTTTTTATTCCTACACATATCATACGACACTACCAGATCAATTCCCAAAACATGCGTTTCGGAAGAGAGATAGTTCGAATATTTCCATTCAAATGGCAAAAACGTTAGCCGAACATGAATTGACTACTTTACTGCAGACAGTGTCAAGGGATAACCATTAGATATAACATTACCATTTCAAAATAACTTACTGGTCATAAATTGTTTGACTGCTACTTATTCAATGCCTGTGTTTTGAGGTCCCCACAAAGACAAAAACGACTTTCGAAAGAAAAAATGGTTCTTGTTTCGAAGACGTTTTGGGAAATGCTTTGCAAGAAAACTTTCTGTCGCTAGATCACCATTAAATATATTAATCCTATTAAATATTTCAACCAGTGAAATGTAAATTGGATACTTATATCAAGTTGTAAATTAGACATTTATAATTGCGAACTTATTATTACTTTTTAAACTCATACTTTGTATACGCCAGGTTGTCCCAAGAAAGAGTACGGAACAGACTGCCAAAGTGATTGTCCTGACAACTGTCTTCACGATGTGTGTGCTGTCAGTGATGGAAAATGTTACCAATGTAAAGCTGGGTATACTGGTGATATGTGTGACCAACGTACGATTTACAATGTGGCATTAGTATATAAATATTTGTATCTCTTCAATATCTCTATATTATATACATTTTAATATCTTAAATAACGTTTTAATGCAAACTAATAATGAAATAACATAATATACATTGAACAAGTTAAATTAAACAGTTTTGAAACATGCTTACTTTTAAGAAACTTATATAATTTATATAAACAAACCTACAAAGTAACATATTTTATCGAACATATCTAAAGCTAAGGTATTAATTTTACAGCGGGTGGTCTTAGATGAAATTTTGGAACACATTTAGATTTATTAATGTTGCCCTCTATGATGCCATATTATATATATATATATATAAAATTCGAGCTCAACTGATGAAGTCTTATTGACAAAAACGATTGTCTCGAGCATTACCTTGGACGCCTTTGAAAAACTCTATTATTGATATTGTTAATAATATTTATTACCATCTTTAAGATTTAGAAATATCATTGAAAACTGAGGCCTGAACTTAAATCGACACCTTAATGGTTAGGATATTCTGCATTCCACATTAAAGAGACTGGGCTACAATTAATCCATACTTACTGTACACCATACTATCATTCCTATACAATTGAAAACTGTGGTTTGTTTATGTGACTTATCTAACCCTCGTGATAGACAAGAAATATCAAAGTATTACCAATATGATATAACCCTATCAAAGATGTACGACAGGAGTTTGTATTCGAACATCTAGACTGGGAACCAATTAGAAAACTACCAAGCCTTGGATCTAATGTGCGTGACCAGATATTGGATGACATCACGTTTGTACTCATGTGCACATTGCATACGTCGATTTCGACAAGAACATCCAGTTTTTTATATCTCGACAGACTTTTTTTTCATGTCCGTAGTTTCGTGGATGTATATGAGACTGTAGTATTTTAAAGTGTGTTCAGAATCAAAGGAATGACAGAATACTGTAACCAAAACTGTCTTTACACGACATAATAGCACGAGTTATCTAAGCTTCCTGATAGACAACATATATCAAATACCAATATCACATAACTCTGTCAAAGATATACGGAAGTGATTTGTAAGAGAACATCGAGACTGGGAACCATTGTTCTTGGCTTTCTTTAATGTGCATGACCAGCTATTGGAAGACTCCACTTTGTGTGCAACACTGTGTGCACTTACGTGCAAATTGTAGCGGTCAATATGGCCAACAAAATCCAGTATTTTTTATATCTCAGGATACGTTTTGTTGATGTACATACTTTGGTGAATGTATTTGGTTTTTGTACATTTAAAAGTGTCTTAAGAATCCAATGAATGACAATCCTAATTAATACTATACCCAAAACTATCAATTGTTTTACAATATGTAAATTGTGGCAGAAAATACAAAATGCCTTTTTGTGAAACAACATCGTTGTTTTATACCAAAAACATAAAACATTAAATCATTCACATTGATAATTATTCTTTATCTATCCTTATTAATAAGTATGATAATCTCCTGAAATGTGAAAATACTCAATTCTTGATTTATGTTGGCAATCTAGATTTTTACAGATTCCACAAAGGTGCAGATTTGTCATTATCTTGATTCTAATTACAGACATATAGCAATTAAAAAAAATGTTTCAATATTATATAAAACATCATTTTTCTTCTGAACCGTCATAATGTTTTCAATATGACCTATAGAAACAGACATAATGAAGAAAATGTAGCTCTTGCACTCTATTACACAGATAATATCAAATATGTATTTTAGGACAAAAAGTTATTCAAGTATATGTGTTTTTATATGTGTACTTGTATGTATGTGTAAAAATCCTTTTTATCATATTTTATACTTTATATATTGATTATGAACTTGTCATAATAATAAATCGTTATTTCGAATACAATGAACAGCTTGTGTCGCCGGTACATATGGAATAGGATGTTCACAAAAATGCAGCGGTAACTGTAAAGGTGGGACTAATTGTGACGTCACGACTGGAATATGTCCCAGTGGTTGTTCAGATGGATACCAAGGGCCGTATTGCAACAAAAGTACGATAAACTCTTATTTATATATTATATTACACTAAATAGACAAACGTTGCTTATCTAATATATACAATATGATGGATAGTTTGCAAATTACTTTTCAAAGATCAGGTATCGTAAACTGTCCTTACATAGTTATATATGATGTAGTTCATAACATTGAATTTGATACAGTGTTACAACTTTCGTGTTTGGAGATTAATCATATGACATGATTAGGGTGCCTCAACCGTCTTTATTTTTTGTTTTCTATATGCATTTTCTTTTTGGCTATTTTCAAGTGGGATACATTCAACTGGTCAGGTGCAAACCTTGGATGAAAGAACTTTAACATTTTTAATTATGGAAGTTTAGCCATAACCCTGACTGTGAATTAATGTATTAAAAGTGAATATTGCCTAGAATGATAAAATCAATTTAGTAGCATGACATTTTTTGATAAATAGTCAAATCTATGCAAAGAAAATTATGTTGATCGTTCTTGTCAATCATGATGAGAGTGTCACATAAATGACAAAAATAGCATTCGGCATGTCATTGTTATTCTGATATGAACATACTATTAAGTTCTTCTTCGTTGATATTATATTATATTACAATATTTACAAATTGAATGTGTCTTGTAGCTTGTAGTCCAGAATCATATGGGACATCTTGTTTGTCATCATGTGGATCTTGTAGAAATAATGTCACATGTAACTATGTAAATGGTTCATGTCCAACTGGATGCGGCCTTGGAGTCACCGGGCAATACTGCAAAAGACGTATGTCAGTTTTCAAAATTACAATTTTGGAATTTTTACAGTTCAAAATACGTTTCCGAAATATTTTACGATGTACGAACGTTATCAATATAAATTAAATCATTATGACTTTTATCGATAGGAATATCATTTTGATTTAAACTAATTAGCATTACCATTATTATTATTATTATTATTATTATTATTATTATTATTATTATTATTATTATTATTATTATTATTATTATTATTATTATTATTATTATTATTATTATTGATTGCTTATTGTTGTTAAAAGAGCCTGTCTGACCTAGTGAAATATCCACACGGGTAGCAATTAAGCAAATATGGAATAGCCACACCCCCAGAAAGAGAAGGCCACAAAATGAAGCTATTATTAGATAGCTGTGTTTCAAGAGTATCTTTAATCGTATGGTGCTTACATACATAAACATGAACCTTGTGTGTGATCTTCTTCCATGTAATGTATTCATTAATTATATAATTATCAAATAAATAATGGCATAATAGAATATAGTATTCAGGATTACAACAACTATTACTCAGAGGTAAGATTTGGTTCCGTGCATTCGTGTAGATGTAAACACAAAGTCAAACAACCCTACCTGCCAATCAAACTGAGATATGTTTAACATTTTGCTTACTTTAATTGTTATATTTGAAATACCGAATCTACATATCATTCTGTACAGAAATGTCAACACTTCCATATGCCCTATAACTGTCTGTTCTTACACAACTCTTTTGAGTTAGATTCCATTGCCAATATTAGTGTGAATTCAAAAATATACCCTCATTTATTGCCATTTTTAGTGTGATTTCAAAAAGGTATTCACTGTAGTGAAAGGTGACAAGACAAATTGAAATTTCATCATTGGCAGCTATTTATACTCCAGACCCTGTCTATAACATTCCACTTAAGAATCTTTCACTAATATGATGACGTCACCTATTGCCAGGAAAAGGCTTTGAATTTTGACCTATGCTTCGAACCTACTTCCATTGAGCAGTGAGGGTTCTTTAACGTGCCAAAACCTACTGTGACACGGGAACTCGGTTTTTACGGTCTCAGTCCAAAGGACAGGAAACTGACTTGCCGCCTGCTGGACTCGAACTCACGACGTCATGTTCAAGAATTGAGCACTCTACCTACTTTGCGATTATTACTATTATTATTGTTGTTATTATTATTATTACTAAGAATATTAATATAACAATTTACATTTTTATATATAGCTTGCGGAAATGAGAAATATGGCTACAACTGCAATGATAACTGTAGTGGAAACTGTTTGAATGATCTGACCTGCAACGTACAATCAGGACATTGTGATAATGGCTGCAATGCTGGCTGGAAAGGAGACAAATGCAACACAGGTACAATAAAATTATGTTTATATTCCATCACTGACAAGACCAATTAGACGCCGATGTAAAAAACGATGTGTAGCTTTGTATGTTTCAATTTATATTGAAGCGGCCTCTGTCATTATTTCCTATAGAACTTTTTCTATTCTAAATTCCATTGCTATGTCAAGGGACGTCGTATACAAATTTGTTTCAATAGCCTGAGATAGAACTGGTACAATGTATGTTGAATATTTCGTTCTCTTGTGTTGACTAATTTTTAATGATAATTGATTGCGTAGCATTTTGTAATAATTTCCCTTTTTTACATTATTTTACCTGCGAGTTATACTATTTGTTTTTTCCTCTCAACAGTCTGTAGTAGCGGAAAGTATGGACTGAACTGCCTCAACAACTGTACTGGAAATTGTGCAAATGAGACATCGTGCAGCCCAATAGATGGAACATGTCAATATGGATGTAAAAGTGGTTGGACAGGAAACATATGCAATCAAGGTGTGTGTGTGTGTGTGTGTGTGTGTGTGTGTGTGTGTGTGTGTGTGTGTGTGTGTGTGTGTGTGTGTGTGTGTGTGTGTGTGTGTGTGTGTGTGTGTGTGTGTGTGTGTGTGTGTGTGTGTGTGTGTGTGTTTTTTTTGGTATATATTTAGTCGACTCTGTGCTATTAGATGCACTATAAAACAATATCCTTACTTCAGCCACCACCACAGGATTGCGTTGATTCACATTCAGTAAGGATGTATAACCATTGTGAAAACCGTTACCATACACTATTGTTAGTGAATTATGATAATTGCAAACTAGAACATCAGAATTTAAAGTTTTGTAAATCACCGAAATATCGTAAATTTCGGTGACATACAAAATATATGAAACCAAAACTAAGGCGGATTGATATTTGGCTTTTAACATATGTCCGAGATCAAATTTAAATATCATCAGAGGAAAAAAATTCAAAGGATTATTTGATATCTGAAGTTTGTATTCCGTTGTTGCTTGATAGAAATATAAAATGTATTTGTAGATTTAATCGTCGTAATGTATATTTGAAAATCATTCTTTATATCAACATGTTTATTGTGTAACTAATATAAACATATCAGATACCAAAGAATAAATCTTTAAGATATCCAGGACACAGATACAATTCTAGTAAAAATAGAAAATCACGGACTTCTGGAAACCAGGTTTTTAATTTTGTGCTATAGATGAGTAAGCATACCCTGTCGACCGGTCACACCCGCCGTGAGTCCGTAGTCAAATTAACATTAAATACGTGAGGAACGAGTCCTCGTCACAATTGATACAGACGTCTCAACAAACGCAAACGAAAAAGCAACTCAACATTTAACTTAGTGAAACAGACCGTCCGTAAAATTTGTGGGATGTAGATATCAAACGCAGTTTTGGATATCCCCGTGTCAATAATTTGCCAGTGCAAAGTTTACATCTGTGTATGAAATGTTCATTTGTTGAGCAGGCCTGGCATATCGGATCAGTTGTGAAATATAAACTCCATATGGAAGTGAGTGTGGGGTATTACTACTTTAATATGAGAAATGGGAAAGCCGAAATCGTCGCGTTTGTCGTATAGCTTAGTCTTTTGTCTATCAAAGTATATATCTATATTTATTGTTAAAACGAAGTCATTTTTTGCATAGTTTCTGTTGTTGTTTTTTCTTAAGTTTGCGAGAGCGGAAAGCACGGACCCGGTTGTACAGATACCTGTGGAAGATGCAGCAATAGTACAATTTGTGACCGACAGACAGGTGTGTGTCAACAAGGTTGTGCTGATGGATACAAAGGAATTATATGTCGAGAAAGTGCGTAATTCATCCGATTATATTTGATCGAAATATGATAAAAATGGCGATTTAGAAAAAAACAATGATATGTGTGATCATTGTTTCTGCCAGTATATAAAATTATTTACTGTAAATATATCTCGTCTATGACTGTATTAAACGGATCCACGTTGATATCGTAAAGTAAAGTAAAACACGATCACTGCAATATAGCATGGTCATTAATACATAGAATAATATAAAACGGGACATGTGTGTTTGATAATTTCACCATAGCTTTAAAGTCCGCCATGTTTGCCAAGTTTCCACGTGTGTGTAAGTACAAATAACATACTGACGACTATTGGAATTAGATTTAAAATGTCAGTAAGAAAGTAAGAAATTAATAGAAATGTTTAACATTACAGGATGCAACATCGGATACTACGGACCAAACTGTTTATTGAAGTGTAGCAAGTGCAATGCTACATGTGATCATGTGACAGGTAAATGCCCAGGTAAGTGATTGCTCATGTACATATGCTATGCAGTCCTGGAAAGATTTTATCAAAATAATCATCAATATCAATGCATGTCAGCGACAAATTACTACAAAGGAATCCAAGAAAATCCTAGTAATGCAGAACGATGTGTCTGACTGCTGGGAGATGGACGTTTCCCATGCTGGCAGTCATTCCCTCTTCCTGTAAATGGAATAACCAACATATGATGATGTAATCTAATTAATTTAATTGATAACTATGTGATTTTATGAAACGAACTTAATTTAAGTAAATGGAATTTCATTCTTTCTGCAGGGCTGAGGTTTGTATAAAGAGAGAAATAAAGGAAACCATGTTTGTCTTTCTCTATCTATCTCTCATATATATATATATATATATATATATATATATATATATATATATATATAGAGAAAGAGAGAGAGAGAGAGAGAGAGAGAGAGAGAGATAGATAGATAGATAGATAGATAGATAGATAGATAGATAGATAGATATGTTCGCACAAAGTGTAATTTGACATTTTCATTTTTAGTTCCAGATGTAAGAATATTGAATGACATTCAGGATTTAAAGCTATCATTTATAGTTTATGGTGTAATAAGTTCAGTAATTATATGCGTTTCCGCTGCCCTTAATATTTGGTTCCTGAGAAAGAATTTGTCACTTCGCTCAGAAAATCAGATCAGGAAAAGCAAATTGGAGTTTTCCTTGTCGAACAAAACAGGACCAAAGGATAACTCCGACGATCCCAGTAAAACAAGCAGTGGGGAAAGTAAGACAATTGTATCATGTAACAACCAAGAATCAAAACCGGGCAAATATGAAGAACTTGGACACATACTTGCTGAAAGAGGCAATTATGAAAATCTTAGAAAGGGCGATGAATCTGTACAGCCACAACACAGAGAAACTAATGATTCCTGCAATAGATTAGTGAAGAAAGATGGAGTAGCAGACGATAGGAACTACGAGGAACTACTTTGTGATACTGTTGAAAATTCTTACGAATCATTGTGCGATGATAAAAATTCAAAATATGCGAACGCTTAATATATTATCGAATAGCACGTCATCCAGTATTCCGGATACATATGAAATAATGATTTTGGTATTTGTAACTATGTGTACGTATAACTTTTGTTTTATTTCATCATGTGATAATTTTGAAATCCTTTATCTGGATTAACAACATCATTCTCTTCAGTTTCTTTACTTTAATTAACAGTGGTATCCAATGCAGTATATTACCACATTGTACCAATTATTCATATCATTTTATTGATATTTGTCAATATTACTTGTCTGAATACTTCAGTAATGGTATTGTGAGTTTTGTAAATAAACACATTTCATTGTCATTTGTTCGAACCTACTTTTCGTATTCAGGAATTATTGAGCGGCAGTCACGTGCATGAAATTAAGATGATTTTGTCTAAATAAGTTTTATTCTGATGTATAAATGTCTTTGCTATGGAATTTTCTATCACAGTTGTACTAACTAGCAAAGAGTTGATCTTAATTAGATGTGCAGAATTGAACTCTGTCAAAATTTATCATATTTTAGGGTCGAGAAAACACCTCATGCAACAGTTATGTGTTTAATGCGTTCCGTGTCTGTTGTTAATCTGTACACATATATATATATATATATCGATTTTGAAATTGGGTTGTACTTTTTATGGGGAAACTTCATGCTGGTACGTCAGGTCTTAAAAACCCCAGTGGTTATGTGGATACTTTCTCAAAAACCAGTTTTAAAATCTTATGACGTTGTTGTAATATATATAATCAATAACCTCTTTTGAACGTACAATTGATATCACCACTGTTAGGAAACAATATTGATGTTACATACAAAGCACGTTTTTTACCACCCCTGGTCCTAGTGGACCCCTTAGGAATAGAAAGACATTTACAATTTCTATAAAACATGACAGAAAACACTAAATGATGTTCAAATCTGCTGACAGTTTATATTTGAATGAAACCAAAATAAATATATGTCTAACTTCAACTAGTCTCCTTAAATTTCTTTTTCTGTAATGCGTTCGGTTACTAGACTTACTGATACTGTTCACATTAAACAAATTGAGAGAAGAGTTTTTAGAAATAAACTACGACTTAGACATACACATCTCTTTTGAGTAAAAGTGCATATGGACGTTCATAACATTGCTCTTGGTTCATCAAATATGTTTACTATAGTAAACTATAGTTTACTATGGTAAAAACTGTAGTAAATCATAGTTTTAGTAAATATAATATATATGTTGCAATAAGAACTTTGGTTTACTATAGTAAAAACTTTGGTTTACAAAAGTAACAATTAAAATGTTTACTATAGTAAATATTATGATTTACTATAGTAAGAACGTTGGTTTACTATAGCAAAAAACTTCGTTTTACTATAGTATGTTTTGTAAGGAGAATCACTTTTTTTTCTGTAATCCTTTCCTAGATGTAGTGCTTATAACAATGGTGTTTTTAAAGACCCCAATTGACAGCAAATGATTCATCATGTCGCCATGAAGGTTAACCTGCAGCATTGTTTATAAGAACCATTTAATGACCCTATCCTTCTTCAGCAGTTTCCGAGGAAAATTCAGTATTGTTAATTGAAAATATGTGATCCGGTCATTGATCTCCTTATAATTATGAAACATAAATAATATTTATTACATTTATGGGAAATCGAACGCTATAATTTCAGGATATTCAATACACACACATTTTTTTTAAAAAACAAAATTTACATATTTGAATAAGTAATATATCGACAGCCATGGTTACAGATGCTCGATCCGAAGCATCCAACGTATCGACGTCTGATTCTAGTTGTTGCATGAAGTTGCGTGACGACAAAATGTCAACTTTGCTGTTGCTTCCTCTGTGGTAGGGGTATAAAATATCTCAATAAATCACACAAATGATCTCATGATTTATTATACACAGTGTTTAGCTGACACATCAGTCTTGATCACAATATCAAATGTATGACAATGGCATGCATATGCATGAATGCATTGGTAAAAGACACAGGAATATGTGATTTTCTCAAACATCATTAAGTTTCGGGGGAAAATTGTTTCAAAAACTGAGCCTTGCAACAGAATGTATTTGTATATAACAGGAATTCGAAAAAATGTAGCCAAACATTTGTAAATTATACACTATGGTACTTAGTTTTGCTTGGACATAACACATTTTGTCCTTTTGGGGTTTCTCCAAAATGAGCGGTATAGGTACATTAAAAATGCAAACTTACCTTGAATGTATTTTGATACTACAAAAAGTAAACAATGACAAAACTAATAGTATATGTCATGCCTTATTTTTTCCTCACCAAATATATACCAACAAAAGCTAAATGCCATCATAATTGTAAGAATACCTTCTGAGGATGTTGTCCTAATAATTTTAGATCTGGTATAATGTTATCACTTATCACATACCAAAGTATAAATAAAAGATAATTCCACAGTTACTAAATTATCTTGGAATACACTTTGATGTGAACAAATGTACCACATTTCAACAACCAATGCTGTCTAGACAAAATGGCAGAGGTCTGAAAAAACCCACCCATGTGAAAAATATGCTGACACAGATATTTCTCCAAAATAAACAAAATCCTGATTTTGCTCGTTTTTTGTTGACCTGACCTGATTTCAGGTAGTGCACACACAGAGGCATGTTATATTCCAAATGAGAGTTTTAAGAGCCGTTTGCAATTTGAAATTACATATAAATTATAATGTATGAACATCTAAGAAGAAAAAATGCAATTTTTAATGAAGTGCGAAATGGGATGATAATCAGGACCTTTAAAAGTGCATAGCTTATGAACCACTTGCCATATTTACATTTTTTTCATCATCAAGTTTCAAGTTTTTTTTTTTTTTTTTTTTTTTTTTTTTTTGGCGCTTTCTTTTCAATATGAAGTAATGAAGAAGTACCGAAACCCCAGTCCATAGTCCATTAGAAAACGACAAATTAGATGTATAGATGGCCTCAACTTGAAGAACAATTGCGAATCCCAAATGGTGTCTGGAAGGAGATTTGAGGCAATTTGAATTTTGGAACTGACCATTCTACTTTGTATTGATGTTCAATAACAAAATAGATATACACAGTCATAAAAATCTTTAAAATCCTTAATGCTTGAGAAGCTTGCAATGATTAATTCAACCTTACTTGTTTTTAAAAACATGCCACACCGGACCTGATCTTATTCAAATTAAATATATAGGAATATCAGTTTGTTATGCATCTGCATAGTTCTTA
This sequence comes from Atrina japonica, assembly GCA_030159075.1. Classification (NCBI taxonomy): domain Eukaryota; kingdom Metazoa; phylum Mollusca; class Bivalvia; order Pterioida; family Pinnidae; genus Atrina; species Atrina japonica. The sequence continues at coordinate 9,489 of BROG01001580.1, read as the reverse complement.
TTTGTTATTGTACATAAGATACAAGTTGTGAAAGTTTAAAAATAATAATAATAATCCTTTTACTAAAACTAACATATTAATTAGCTTGTTTCCATTTATCTATCTATCTATCCATCTATCTATCTATCTATCTATCTATCTATCTATCTATCTATCTATCTATCTATCTATCTATCTATCTATCTATCTATCTATCTATCTATCTATTTTATCACTGTGCTTTGAACAGGAATTATCTCACTTCTGAACAGTACCACTATCAGTTTATTGATATAAAATCCGCGCTTTTATGTCATAGTTAAATTATTTTGTTTAGATATACCAGGTGTGTGTTTTAAACTTCCTGAATGGAAGTCGAATTTAACACACTCTATGTTTGTTTTAGAATGTATACAAGGTGGATGTATTTCAGTTTGTCACATTATATTATTAAGTTAAAAGTTGACATTATCATGAATTTTGTCTTATCGATATTCTTATCACAAATGTTTCTGTAATCCTAATATTTTTTTCATAGATAATTGGGTATGCAGACATACGTATATACATAAGACTTAAGATAAACAAGAACCGCTATGACAAGTTACATTTAAGATATTAATATGTGTTACCTATTCTCAATAATATCATGTTCATAATAGTATAATACCATGGTCATATTTCTCTACACTATGTTGTGTTCATAATGGAAGTTTCATTTGTTCATTTTTCTTTCACTGCATAAGTTTTAATTTTAAATATTTTATTTATCAGTTCAATTTTTCAGTTTATGGATTTTGTCGAATATTATGCCAGACAATGGGCCAAACATGACGACGTAGAACCAGACACTTTGTCTGACTGGCTGAAAGCCATACAATGGTATTCGAAAACATAAAGGGACTATGACAACACCATGTATTGAGTGATCCAGAAGTAGTAACTGTACTGGATAGATCACATGGCCAATATGTACTGGTACCAGCAGACAAAGCCTCAAATAATATATTTTTTATCTGTAAGGCACATTACTATAAATGTTTATTAGAAGAACTTAATACGGAATCTGGAAATCCTACTTACACACGTAGCGCACTTTCAAAGGACGAGATCCTTCAAAATCACGTGTCTGTATTATGCTCATTTAATATACCTACAACGGATACCGATTTCGAGCTGCCATATTTATATTGGATAGCTAAATTTCATAAAACCCCATATAAGCAAAGATACATAGCAGGATCCAGAAAATGTTCTACCAAACCTGTATCTTTACTCCTTACCAAGATATTGACAGCCGTTAAGGAGAAAATTTAACAATACTGTACAGTTGCTTATTCCAGAAGCGGTGTAAATCTGATGTGGATACTTAAAAATTCTAAACAACATTTAGAAAATTAGAAGGCACACATTTCTTCTCGAATTCACAGTCCGGAAACTTATGACTTTTCTACTCTTTACACTACTATTGCACATACAAAAATAAAAGAAAGACTATTTGGGCATCATAGACAACTTTTTTTTCACTAAAATTGGTACCCGCGAATTTAAATATTTCGTCATTGCCTATCAAGATACTTATTTCGTCACACACACCTCTGATTCTGCACATAAAGACACTGAAGTTGATATAAAAAAATGCTGGAATTTCTAATAGAAAATATATTTGTAATGTTCGGAGATGTGGTCTTTCAACAAACTGTCTGTATCCCTATTGGAACCAATTGTGCCCATCATTGGCCGACCTGTTCCTTTATTCATACGAAGCAGACTTCATTTTGAAACTGCTGAACGAAAAGAAGAAAAAAAGTTAGTGATGTTCTTTATTTTGACATTTAGATATATCGACAACGTTTTGTCAATTAATAATGACAATTTTCATACATATGTCAATGCGATATATCCCAGCGAACTAGAAATTAAAGATACAACGGAATCAAGCACACACGCTTCATACTTAGACATTTTACTTAATTTAAACACAGACAGGAAATTAGCAACTAAGCTATAAGACAAACGGTACGATTTCGCCTTTCCCATCGTAAATGTTCCACATTTAAGTTGTAATATCCCTCATTCACTAGCATATAGAGGTTATATTTCACAAATAATCCGATATGTCAGGGCGTGTACAACATATGAATATTTCATATACAAAGGTAAACTACTCACTGACAAATTATTGACACGGGAATATCAAAAACCGCGTTTAATGTCAACATTCCGCAATTTTACTGTCGGTATAATAGACTTGTTTGCGACTACTCTGTTTCACTAAGTCAAAGATTGCGTTGCCTTTTCGTTGGCGGTTGTTGAGAAGTCTGTACCAATTGTGACGAGGATACAATCCTCAAGTATTTCATTGGACTTGACTGTGGATTCACGGTGGGTGTGACCGGTCGACAGGGGATGCTTTCTCCTCCATGGCACCTGATCCCACCTGTTGGTTTCCAGAGGTCCGTGTTTGTTCATTTTTACCGGATTTGTATCTATGTCCTGGCTATTCTATTGATTTATACTTTGGTATCTAAGACATTTCATATTGAAACATAAATTCCATTAGTCTGTTCATATCCTAAATAACTCAAAAATTTAAAGTTTATCCAAAACTAAAAACAGTACAATTCTTTGATAATTGTTCTGTGTTGATCCATGCAATCGTAGGACAGCAATTACTTACATCTGTAAATGTTGATATTACTGAATTGAAGAGTTTCAGGAATCATTTTGAAAATGAAATAATTTATCCTACCAAAATAGATCTGGGGTTCAGGAATTAATGAAACCAAATTGATTAAATACGTGAAAAATAACTTATAAAATGAAAACCCATGTCCTCAAATTTTTAGAAAAACTGATATCACTAAGACCTCAATACAAACGTACAACATACAAGAATCACCATATAGGCTATATACATAACAAACCTTTAAAATTATATATATATATATATATATATATATATATATATATATATATATATATATATATATATATATATATATATATATATATATATATTGTGTGTGTGTGTGTGTGTGTGTGTGTGTGTGTGTGTGTGTGTGTGTGTTCATAATGTCTATCTATTCAGACGACGTCACACAATTGTAATTCAATAACATTCATGTTTACGTGACGTAATTTGAATAGCTTTAAGTAAACTATTGTGTTATCATTCAGTCGCCCAAGGTTAACTAGTATAGCAAAATAATTCATCGACTATGTGTTTATAAGTTGTGTACACCTGTGTTGTTGTACGATCTTTTAGCATAGGTAATGTGCACGCGTATCTCTGATTCAAGTATAAGGTGATAAGACGAGTATTTAGTAAATAATGATGTTTATTATAGAAGTTGAATATCATGTGATACGAAGTGACATTAAGTATAATACCAGTGCGCTAGTAAACGTCTTAAATTTGATCTTAGAATATGATAAATAAAATATCATTGAAGGTCCCATACCACTTGTAATGATATAGACTAAACCAATAACTAGAACTTAAAACATTAAATTCAGAAACTTAATTACGGAAAAAATCAACAAAGACATCTAAACAGCAATGATATTGATAATTGATCTTAAAACAAACAAGACGAAAACATTTTTTAAACCGATGATAATGTATATAAGTGTTATGTTTAGGTAAGGTGATACATTCACCTTTACCTCTTTTAAATTCCAAAAATGAATTTGAGAGAGAGAGAGAGAGAGAGAGAGAGAGAGAGAGAGAGAGAGAGAGAGAGAGAGAGAGAGAGAGAGAGAGAGAGAGAGAGAGAGAGAGAGAGAGAGACGTGAGAGAGAGAGAGAGAGAGAGAGAGAGAGAGAGAGATCCTGTAGTGTAAGTAGTACTGTTATGTAATTACATTTATCAAAGTCCCCGGTGTGTGCATTATAGTTTCATTCAACTTATTCAATTTTATGTTGTTTAATGTGCAATGCATTCTGCTATGAATACAGTGAAATGTAAACACTGCGTATTGTATTACTGTGTATATCCATTATTTGTTCATTATCTCGGAGTGTTTAGAATGGGAAATACATAGTGCACACTGAGTACTTGACACATAGTTTTGTCATATAATATTCCAGTTATAGATCCTATTAGAGCTTTAATCTTATGTTCATAATGTCATACTTATAGCGAACGGTCTGAAATATGAGACGTGTGTACCATGTACAAAGTAGTGTTGATAAATATGTGTACATTGAAAACTTCTTGTATTTATTTGACAGTTGGTAATCCTGCAGAAGCCTCTCGACAAAACTATGACTAGTTCAGTTAGTCTTAGGTAGATATGAACAATCGAAATTTTAATCAACATTTATCATATTTTGTGGTCGATACAATAATACAACAAATTGTGTATTACCGATTCAGTGGCGATTAGTAACCGATCTATATCGATTTTGAAAACGGCTTCTTTTCTTAATGAGAATAATCAGAATTACATGTTATTAGATGTTTAATGAGATGTCATATTGAAATTAATGCTGAATTCTTTTTTGTTGTGAGAGCTAAACGACTAGCCAATTATCTACTTAGACACGGTAACGTTGTTGAACTCTTAGAATCGACTTTTAATAAGTTTTATGGTCGATGCAGACATCTTGTTAAACATTATGAAGTTCACCTCTCAGACATATTAGATAGTATTCTGTATCAAGGCAACAGACAGTGAATCCCTTTCACCAATCATGCATTTTACCGTACCTGGCCTTATCACCAAACTTGACGTTTTCCCCGAATTTGATCTGTTCATCGAACTAGAAATGTTTCCACGGAATATTTGCGACGGGTGCGGCGGTGCGGCGTGCTAGGAAAAGACGCTGACTCCAAACGGAAACCTTATTACAGAACTTGACGATTTAACCGAATCTGACCGTATCTATCTATCTATCTATCTATCTATTTATTTATCTATCTATCTATCTACCTATCTATCCCCCTATATGTCAAAATGTACTTATTTGTGTTTATAAATATGTCTTGTGTGCGTTTCAAACTTCCTGAATGGAAATTGAATACAACCAACTTTATATGTTTGTTTTGCAAGTCAAACAACATGGAGGTATTTCAGTTTGCCGTTTTTTCTAGTCATGTTTTATTATCCACTTCTTTATGTAAGTTGAACGTTACATTATGCTGATATTTTCATTATTGATATTTTATCGCCGTGTTTCTGTAATCCTAATTTGAATTTTATACAGTGTTTTCACGCCACACTTAACAGTATTTCAGTTTTATGACGGCAACCACTTTTTAATGAAAGAAGAGAAAACCCTTTTAAAACGTATCCGAGAAAAGATCACCGGCCTTCCGCCAGTAAACTGGCCAAATGTCCACGAAAATCATCTTATATGTTCCAATGGAACTCGAACCAGCGCTGATCAGAATTGTAATTCTAATAAAGCTATTTTGTGTACAACCAAGCATGCATACAGAAGTGTATACATAACTATATATTAGATAAAGATCATCAGACATTTTACAGTACGTGACGATTAAATTCATGCAACAAATTTATAGTTTACGCAGAATTTGCTTATTTAAAAATTCCTTTGATATACCTACAACGGAGACCGATTTCGAGCTACCACATTTATACTGTATACCTAAACTTCATAAAAACCCATATAAGCAAAGATACATAGCAGGATCCAGAAAATGTTCTACCAAACCTCTATCTTTACTCCTTACCAAGATATTGACAGCTGTTAAGGAGAAACTTCAAAAATACTGTACAGTTGCTTATTCCAGAAGCGGTGTAAATCAGATGTGGATACTGAAAAATTCTAAACAGCTTTTAGAAAATTTGAAGGCACACAATTGTTCTCGAATTCACAGTATCAAAACTTATGACTTCTCAACTCTTTACACTACTATTTCACATAAAAAATTAAAAGAAAGACTTTTTAGCATCATAGACAACTGCTTTTTCACTAAATGTGGTACCCGAAAATTTAAATATTTAGTGATTGGCTATCAGGATACTTATTTCGTCAAACACCACTCTGATTCTACACATAAGTATACTGAAGTTGATATCAAAAACATGCTGGAATTTCTAATAGACAATATATTTGTAATGTTCGGAGACGTGGTCTTTCAACAAACTGTCGGCATTCCTTTGGGAACCAATTGTGCTCCTTTATTGGCAGACCTCTTCCTTTATTCATACGAAGCAGACTTCATTCAGAAACTGCTGAATCAAAAGAAGACAAAGTTAGCGGTGTCCTTTAATTTGACATTTAGATATATCGACGACGTTTTGTCAATTAATAATGACAATTTTCATACATATGTCAATGCGATATATCCCAGCGAACTAGAAATTAAAGATAAAACGGAATCAAGTACACACGCTTCATACTTAGACATTTTTACTTAATATAAACACAGACAGGAAATTAGCAACTATAAGCTATACGATAAAACGCGACGATTTTCGGCTTTCCCATCGTAAATTTTCCACATTTAAGTAGTAATATCCCTCAGTCACCTGCATATGGAGTTTATATTTCACAAATGATCCGATATGCCAGGGCGTGCACAACATATGAAGATTTCATATACAGAGGTAAACTACTCACTGACAAATTATTGACACAGGGATATGGAAAACCGCGTTTAATGTCAACGTTCCGCAAATTTTATGGTCGGTATAATAGTCTTGTTTGCGACTACTCTGTTTCAGTAAGTGAAATGTTGAGTTGCCTTTTCGTTGGCGGTTGTTGAGACGTCTGTACCAATTGTGACGAGGATACACCCCTCACGTGTTTCATTGGACTTGAATGTGGACTCACGGTGGGTGTGACCGGTCGACAGGGGGATGCTTACTCCTCCATGGCACCTGATCCCACCTCTTGGTTTCCAGAGGTCCGTGTTTGTCCATTTTTACTGGATTTGTATCTATGTCCTGGACATCCTATTGATTTATACTTTGGTATCTGAAATTTTTATATTGATATATTGTGGTTAAAGACAATTAAGGGATTTATGTGTATGTAAATACAAAGTCTTACAAGTTGATTTCAAGCTATAGATATGTATTTCCTAATTATCGATAACAGGAAAAGCAATGATTTAAATACCCTTGTAACAACACTGTAACTCCAGTGTATATTTGTTCTTTTAATAGAAAACCTTAAAAGTTGAATTATTCAAGATATAGTTACATGTATATATGTATGTATGTATGTATGTATGTATGTATGTATGTATGTATGTATGTATGTATGTATGTATGTATGTATGTATGTATGTATGTATGTATGTATGTATAGATGGATGTATGCATGTATGTATGTATGTATGTTCATCCATTTGCTTATCAAGTTTTGGTATTCAAATTCAATACCATATATATTTCCGTTATGTCATTTGGATGCTTTAAAGTAAAATAACTCCCAGTCACTCAAGGTAAAACAGTAAAGCACAAAATCTCGCTGCCATGTCTCAGTGATTTGGTTTTTATCCTTCTCTTAATTTTCAGCGAATATAGTTTTAGCCACTACAACACATCAATTATAAAATTTGTAAAATGATAAAACATTTTAGTAAAAGGGACAATACCTGTGTTTACCTATATATATATATATATATATATATATATATATAGTGCAACGAGGGTTTTCATCCATATTTGATTAATAAAAATTTACAATTTATCATTGTTTTCAGTGCCATTTGTTTCCATGGTTAATGATTAATTTCACAATGTGGTCTAACAACATGGATTTTACAAAGTATATTATTAGTTTGTGAAGTATCAGAGTCAATAGCATGTATGCAGTCCATTTTATTTTTTTTTTTTACTGATGTTTCCGGTACTATGGTATTATCCAAAACATAAAGAGATACAACAAGAGGAAATAAATCCCATAAGGGTCGACCCGGCAATTTTGTCCCTATGGACTTTTTTCTAGATATTTTCATACTGAGCATTTTTTGTTTCTTTCACTTTCTCTCCACCATCATATTTCAAGATCATAGGACAAAACTCTCGAAAACATGGGAAATCTACTAAAATGGGGATATAAATCCCATATGGGGCGACTTGACAATGCTGTTCTTTTTTGTAGATCTTTGTGTGCTGAAAATTTTAACAGAAGCACTGTCATTGAAATATTATTATTTGTTGATCGATTTATAATGTATAAATATCTGTGCCTTATAACTAGTCAGACCTGACAATAGAGGATACGTTGGGTCGTCATAGAATTATAGCAATCTGCCGCCCAATTGGTTTACAGTATTTAACGATTAAAATATGAAACATCTCAGATACCAAAGTATAATTCTATAAGATGTCCAGGATATAGATACTAATTCGGCAAAATGGACAAACTATATATATATATATATATATATATATATATATATATATATATATATATATATATATATATATATATATATATATATATATATATATATATATATATATATATATAGATATATATATATATAGATATATATATATATACAAATGTATCTTTAAATTATAACGTTTATATACTGATAATTATTATATATACATATATATATATATATATATATATATACATCCTCTTGATCAGCGGAATTTGATAATCTTCCTTGATAATATTTGTTGACACAGTTTTTAAATTTAAAATACGTTTCCCTCTTCACAATAGCGTAAAATACCTGAATGCCGACTCCGAAATTCAAAGATATGGCGATCTCCTGTTGTTCATAATGATAAAAATTACCTGTTTATCTATTCAGAAGTCTTGACAATCTTACTTCAATAGCATGCATGTTTGCGTGACGTAATTTGAATTGCTTTGGGTAACCTATGTGTTATCATTCAATAACTCAAGGTTAAATAGTAAAGTAAAATAGTTCACTGGCAAAGCGTCAGTAAGTTGTTTAAATCTGTGTATAATGCACGATCTTTTAACATAGGTAAAATGCACCTGCGTCTTTGCTTGAAGAGTGTTTTATAATTATGTTTATCATAGAAGTTGAATATCATGGAATACGACGTGACATAGAGTATAATGCCAGTGCACCAGTATACGTCATATAGTTGATCTTATAATATGACAAATAAAATATCTTTGAGGGTTCTACAACACTTGCAATAGTATAGACCAAACCGATATTTGGACCTTTGAACATTAAATTCAGAAACTGAATTCTGGAAATGCAAAAATATATAATGGGATCAAAACAGCAACAATAATGATAATTGGTCTTACAGACATAAGACGAAAACATTTTTTTAAATCCAATGTTAAAGCATAGAAGTGTTGCGTTAACTTAAGGTGATATTTTCATCTTTACCTCTTTTAATTTCCAAAAATGAATTTGACGGACAGATTAAAACGTATTTAATAAAATCTAAATATGCTTCCTAAAATTTTCAAGTGTTTTAAATTTGAATAATCATCAAATTTGGATAACAATGAGAGAGAGAGAGACAGAGACGGAGAAAATAACGGGGAAATAAATCCCCGAGCATAACTTTTCTTGTTACGGAT
>BROG01001579.1:15000-41904 GCA_030159075.1 Atrina japonica | reverse complement strand
ACTATTGACCCCATGACCTTGACCCTTTGTCACAATGATCCTAACAGATTTCCCATTTATCCTTGTGTACGATAAAGAAAATTAGGTTTGAGTTATAAGAATTTGTATGAAACTGTGCCCTATATTATTGAGGCATTTCTTAGTGATTCGTTTATAAACATATTTTGTTTTCATGTGCAATATTTGTACATATTAACGGCGTCATCATATCTACAACAAGAGGCCCATGGGCCATATCACTCATCTGAACTATGTTAGCATCTTACAAATATGAAACGCAATTTATAAATTAAAATATCACTTCTTGGGAGTGAAAGAGACTTAACACAACGCGAAATAGAATTATACATCCATGCAAATCACTAGTCGTTCTGGCCAGAAAATAAAATGAAATAAAATAAAAAATACAAACTTGGTAGATGGCCTTAGGTTTTAAAGTTTTGCCATAAATCCCTACAGCGGGTTTGATGACCAAGCTGACAGTATGTAAACGTTTCTTTCTAGAAAGCATTTTTCTACATATTTACAGGTAAAACACATCAATGAAGGCACTATAATGAATAAAATAAAAAAAAACTCAAACAAAAATGAATAGAAATAACAATGTCTAAAAAGAACGTCGAAAATGCGTCTGACATGCCGAAGGGAAACAGGAAGTTTTTTTTTAAAAAAATCTGATTCTACTGCGTATGTATAAGAACAAAAATAAACTTGATCTGAGTTCAGGCCATGCATTTAACTAGTTTTATCGTTAAATCACAGCAGGTACACGAATTCAATACATACACGTTTATTTATCTTAGCACATATACATATCGACGTTGTTCCTTTGATACGTTTTATTATAGTTAACAAATGCACCGTTCGTCTATCATTATGTGTTACGATATGAGTCACTGATTCCTCACAAATACATTACTTCCGGGTTATAAAGTTCGTTAACTGAATACGCTGAAGTCCACCTCTGATCAAACTGAGTAATATTAACAAAGCATCGATATGTTTATTAGGCTAAGAATATATCTACATGTAATGCTGGGTTTGATTCTCGGTATATATGCTCTAAGTAAGTATATATTTCATTCCATTTTGGACGTGTCATAATGACAAACTGCACAGGTGATAATCGTTTATTTACTTGCTTTATCTATATGCATATTCGATCAGTGTCTGTGTTTGTACTTAGGTCACCTGACCTAACGCCATTAATATTGTCTGTCGCTGTGCGTTGTCCGCGTCCGTTTGAGACATCTTCGAATTATTTTTAACAAAAAGAAATTGCCATTTTCACCAAACCTGGTAGACACTATGTCTGTGTGAATCCGCATAAGGCTTACGGTCCAAGGTTCCATATGGGTTCCCAATGGAACTAAAATCGGTAAAACATGGTTCTTCTCCTTAACCAGTGATCTGATTGTTATTAGTTTTGCCCTTTCATGTTCTAGTACATTTGTAAATTTGTAGATTATATTGGATTGTTATCGAGAAACATTGGATTGTTCGTCATTATGCATAACAGACTGTGTGATCTGATGATTGGGGTTGTACATTACACGAATAAGTCTACATTGACATTATACTGTAGTACAGGTCAAGCTTCATCGCACCCCATCTAATACTATTGGCATATCATTTTCAATGAAAATTTCCTTTGGAAGAACAATATGGATATAAAAATCTCAGATACCAAAGCATAAATCTGCAGGATGTTCAGGATACGCACACAAATCTGGTGTATATTGGACAAACACAGACCACTGGACATGTAGATGTGGGTTCAGGTGTAATGAAGGAGTAAGCATCCCTTGTTGACTGGCCACACCCGCCTTGAGTCCAATAAGGATGTACTTGTAATAGATGGCACTGTTATATAAAAATCACAGGAACTTTTAATTGCAACTTTTGCTTGACCTCGGTGTTATATATGTAAAGTATGCACTGGGGATATTAGCTGTGTTTAAAAACATAATAATTTCGATTTCCTTCTATTTACACTACTTGTACTTCATGTACAATAACAAATAATAGATATACATAGGCATAAACATCTTATATTACTTTACATTATAGAAAAATAAGGCCAGGTCCAATGTGATATACATAACAACAATAGCTTTATCATTTATAAAAAAACTTTTGTGCAAAAAATAATCACATGTATTTGAGTTTCAGAAATTAATATTTCGTATTTGTAGACAATCTTGCATTGGACAAAACAGCTGAAATGAGTACACAGAGAACTACAGATTCTGGTGCTGACGGAGCAGTTGATGGTAATACAGCACAGACAATTGACAGTGCGTCATGTGCGCTTACCGCCTTAGATAGAGCACCTGAGGCTTGGTGGAGAGTGGACCTCAACGGAACATTTGCAATATCTGAACTAAAGATTTATTTACTAAATACTGGTTAGAAATGTTTTTCGTCAGAGATAAAGAGTGAGAGAAAGAGAGAGAAAGATGGAAGCAGAACATGGAGGTAATATATGGAGTTTTAAATTACTGCATCTTAATTCTGTCACCAGATATACATTGTCGATTTATTTACTAAATAGACGTAATAAATGTTTTTCCAGAGAGAGAGAGAGAGAGAGAGAGAGAGAGAGAGAGAGAGAGATAAAGAGAGAGAGAGAGAGAGAGAGAGAGAGAGAGAGAGAGAGAGAGAGAGAGAGAGAGATAAAATGGAGGTAATATAGATTTCAATTTACATTATTGCACTTAATTCTGTCACCAGAAATACATTGTAGATTTTTAAGATATTAATTCGGCAAACATTTATAAGTAGAATTCATATAAACTGGCGGGATTGAGTCCCATTAAATCTTTCTTGATCTGGTAATATTTAACAAAGCATAACATATGTGTTATATTGGCCAACAATAACCCGTCTTACTTGTCACGTTGTCTACAAACATTCAGATAAAACGTTTTCACTGTTAAACTTTTCAGAACCGAAAAGTGAATAGCATCATTCGTATGGTAATCAAAATCTTACTCTTCATATGTTATGTCTCGAATGATGATCAAAAAGTGAATGATGCTGCCATTTAAACTGGTTAGACTTGATTTATTCCTAAACAAACAGGAGTCTAACCCTATTCACTCCAGATGCGAATCAAATAATAAACCACCGCGTTTTAGTCCTACATACACAAATAGCAGTCACGGTGAAAAATATCAGCCTAGACTGATGCCTCGGTTCTGACATGCGTATCATTCCAATCGTCAAATAATAGTTTTTATGTAAGTGTAGTTAGATTGTAATAATCCTTCAAACTTTGCAGAAACGTCTTGTTGTTGATTAATCTAACTTCATTTACTTTTATTTTACTGTGACATTCAGTGTCATTTTAAAATAACATTATATTTCCTTCTAATTTAGACATTTACCGTTTTCGATTTTACTCTGTACATTTCACTGATGAGCTAACCAACTGGAGATCAAGTCCGTACTGTACCAAAGATCATTCAAATTCCGATGGTCCATCTTCATCTGTTGTTAGACTTAACTGTGACGGGAAGGGAAGATACCTGACAATATGGATAAATAAAGTTTCTGACTGCACAGCAAATGACAACATCAATCAGTGTGATATCCTACAGTTATGTGAGGTACAAGTTTTGGGTGAGTTATAAAACGTGTTAAAACTGTATATGACTGGGTGATTACACATGTAAAATAGATGTTTATGTCATATGACGTACTAACCCGAATCCCATTCGTGCATTACGTCCACCTAGGAAATGAATAAAAACTTTGACTGCCTTGCATATATTCACAAATTCACAAGCATAACATATATACATATATATTATATATATTTGTTAAAGGCACAAATACCACTACAACAGTATCATTTACTATGGACCTTAATTCAGAAATGATAATATCTGCGTAAAGTACTATCCATTGTCATTAACATTATAATTAAACACCTGTCACCTCTATCTCTGTGACCGAGTCCCTCATCTTCGTAATTCCACTCACCGCTATCGAAACATTCATGACGCATTGATGGCAAGTGGTTAGGACGTCGTGCATGAGAGACAGGCGATTGGTGCCGTAGGTCGATGGTTCGAACCCCAGCCGGGACATGGTCAGTTTGTAGGTACCTTGTTATGTTCTGTGTTTGTGCTTTATAATAATAATAATAATAATAATAAAAATAATAATAATAATAACAATAATAACAATAATAATAATAATAATAACAATAATAATAATAACTAGAGCTGAGTTTTTTGCTGAGGCTACAGCTTTGATACAGCCTCAGGTGAGCATTAGAGCATAGCTCAGAAGCTATGAACTTGATATCGAAGTCCAATCTTAAAATACCAATCTTGATATTTGGAGCTATTACGAGTTGAAATTTTCAAATTAGGCTGTGAGCTTGGCCTTTGATCCGATGACATTGAAACTTCCCCTAAAAAAATCATGAGCACATTGCCTACAAATCTTCTACACTAACATGTATATAAGAACTCGATAGTTTTTCAGCTACTTTGAGTTGAAATTTTCAAATTGAGTGGTGACCTTGACCTTTCATCGGATGACCTTGTAACTTCAGAAAAAATAATTGTTCAGCTTGTTGCTTGTTTTGGGGGCTGTTAAAGGTTGAAATTTTCAGATAATTTTCAAAAGACTCTGTGGCCTTGACCTTTGATCCGATGACCTTGAAACTTCACGTAATAATTCGTTGTCAGATTTCTTACAAGTATTGAGCAGTTACATATCTATAAAAGTTTAGTAGTTTTCAAGCTATTCTCAGTTGAAAATATCCGATATTCTTCAAATTAGTCTGTGACCTTGACCTTTGATCCGATGGCCTTGAAACTGCACACATATATTCATCAGCACATTCCCTACACATTTTCAACAGTAACCTCTATATAAATGTTTTACAGTTTTTGGGCTATTAAAGGTTGAACTTTTAGATAATTTTCAAAGTGACCTGTGGCCTTGACCTTTGAACCGATGACTGTGAAACTTCAAATAATTGTCATCAAGTTCCCTACAGAACTTGAGCAGTAACTTATATGTAAAAGTTGTATTGTTTTCGAGCTGTTTTGAGTTAAAAATTTCCGATATTTTTCAAATTAAGCTGTGAACTTGAACTCTGATTCGATGAGCATGGAACTTCCTCAAAATATTATTCAGGGTATTCCCTACACATCTTCATCATAACGTACATATGAAAGTTGTATAGTTTTTGAGCTATTTTGAGTTGAAATTTTCAAACTAAGATGTGACCTTGACCTTTGATCTAATGACCTTGAATTTTGACATAGTATATATCTATATTAAAATCTGATAGTTTTTTAGATACTGAGATTTTAAATTTCCAAATGTCTCTGTTCACATGACCTTAAACCACATGACCTTTAAACTTTTACTGCTTGTGTAACTTACACAACTGAACAACTTTCTTTCGCATATAACTATTATAAAAGTGCATAGTTTCTGAGATAATTTGACATTTATCTGAATTTGAACATACGAAACTGATCCTTTAATCTTCAATATTCAGTCCCTAACGAGCTTTGTTCAGGGGACACTCACATCAAATTTGAAACAAACATGCACAATTACAATCTTTAGCCTTTTAGAACATCCAAACGGATTTTATTACAGTAGTTACAGAGGAGATGATGCCACAAAATGAGTCATGAAAATATCGAAACAGGGACATTTTTGTAGAGTTCCGTTTTGTACGACAAATTTACTTCGGTTTTCGATGCAGGTTTGTGTATAAATTTGTTGTTAATTCAATATGACTTTTTACTATCAGTCAGTGTGTAAGAGTGTCACATCAAATCTTGTCATTACTTTGTTGTAGAAAGGTTTTGATTATCATAATAGCAATCAAACCATCTCTGTATATTAGACTAGCACATGTATTTAAAACTGGTGGATCCAAGGTTTCATTTCGAAAAAGTGACTGCATTGGTTACCAGTTCATCAATAAATAATATAACCCAGCAGTGGCATTGTTATCATTAATCAACGACGACTGCCCCTGTTCCAATGATCAATGTTTCGGATTCTGCCGACTTCTAGAGAGGACATATATCAGTTTGTAGGGAAAGGTGCTGCGGATCCAGAGGACGCATTTGTGCCGTACTGAACGTCAGTGAGTGAATAATTTGTGTTTATAATTCCGGTACATAAGTACGCAAATTTTTGACTTCCATCTACGGCATCAGTAATTTATCAGTATGCAAGCATATGTAGTTGAATTAGATTTTGACAGTAAATCAGAGAAACAAATAAAAAAAAAAGTTGGCGAAAAGTTAAGTAATGAAGATGTTGCTAAAATGATTGACCTTTGGCACAAAGAAAGTAAATACAAAGTGGTAACTAATGCAGAATTAGTTTTATTAAGAGCGCCAAAAGCTAAATCCACACAAAAAGAATCCAAACCACCGCCTAGACCGCCATTACCTAGCATGGCTGACCTTACACATATCTGTGATAGGGGGCAAACCACAGATACCGGTGTTTTAGGGGGAGAACAAAGCTGGTGAGGTAGAATTAAGTGTTTGGAAATACGTAGCAAGATGTATGTTAAGTTGCATACCCAGCTGTTGTCATACTGCGTGCAATGAGAAATTCCTTAGGGAAAGCCACGGTATTATTATTGACCCTTGGAGACAATATATTACCGTCAGCTATTATAAAAAAAAATAGAAGATGTCTTTTTCAATGTTTAGAACAATGAAGGAGGAATGGAGTGTTTTTACACATAACGTCAAAAAGATGGCGAAACAATCGCAGAGTTTGGGTTAGACAGCGACCCCTGCTACGAATAGCGGCGGAGATACTTCAGGTATCGTCGACTGCCAGGGAGGATGTGCTTAGTTCAAAGTTATTCACAAAGCTTAGAAACAAACAATTAGAAGCTGCATTGGGATATAAATATGATACTATAAAGAAATTCGATTTGTTCTTAAGAGAAGTAAGAGCAGTCTAACAAGAACTTGGAACATCTAAAGCAGCCGTTAAACAACAGGCAGTGACAGCATTGAATGATTTAATGAAAAACATTGAACAATTATCTACCAAAGTTGAATCAGTAGAAACCAAATACGGCATATCCGAGATCCGGAACAATTAAGATATTACAACGCACTGACCATGTAATTTTGAGAAAAGTTAGGGCACTTTGGTCGTGGTAAATACGAATTTAACATGGAGGGTAGTGGAAATCAATACAATTAAAAAACGCAAGTGCTGTTATGTGGTGTCATGTTGTAAATCGGATTCCAGGGAGACAAAAGCAGATAGATATTCGTGGATGTATGACAATTCATTTAAACGAATTTCAAATAAAAATATGAACCTACAACTTAAGCGTATTTATAGCCTTTAGGTCTATGATACGCCGTCACTGACACTGATGTAAACTTTGAGTCAAATCAGGAATACACACCTAGCCAACAACTGTAATATATAGGAGAATGTTTATCAGTGAAATTATTCATTGTAGGACTTTATGTATCAATCTGAACTTATAATTTGATACGAATACTATTGTAGGGTGCCCGCCATTTTGTCGAAAGTATGCCCTAAATTTTGTCACGTGGTGATGAAAGTCACATGACAGAGAGTGGTCTATGGAGGAATCTCGGGAACGACACATTAAGTGTCATACAAAGTGCGGAACGAAGCTTCAATAGGGATCAAAATTCAGAATACTGTGGTAGATATAACATAATGGATAACGTGTCAGGGAAAACATCAATCTAATTAAAAACTGATTTCTCACTGCTCCCGTTATCTGATATGTCGCGTACAGGATCTGTATCTGATATGGTGGTCACTTGCGGGAACCTCTCGTAGATGTGTGATGTTCGACGAATAAAAATGCATCTTACAATATATAAAACATCTACACTTACAAAATACCATTGACGAAGAGAAGTTATTTATTTTATAACAAAGAAAACCGTCCGTCCGAAAAAATCTATTGGAATACCTTTTATGATTTGAATCCACCCAGGGATATGAATATAATTCATTTTGTATTTTGTGCGTTCAGTTTTGTTTATAATGTGAAAAATGATTAAATCTTTTTTTTTCCATTTTGATCGCATACAAGATTATGTAAATCGCTTTTCCATTGATCGAAAATGATCTACGAGGTCATCCACGTGTGACCTCATAGCGGATTGCATATACGCGATATATCAGAAAACGGGAGCGATTACAGATAGGTTTTTAATTAGATAGGGGAAACAAGTAGTGCAAATATCGTTTAAGGTAAAAAAAGAACGGACAGCTAGGGCTTTGTATTTGTCTACCGACAGCTCAATGGCAGAACCATCAAACACAGCTACGCGTTACCTAGAATTGACGACATATTGGAAAACAGATATTTCCCGTAGTAGATATGAAGACAATGTAACATTAGATAGATACTGTTAAAGAACATAAAGGATGGACTGCATTTACGATGAGATCTATGGGCTTCTTCTAATTTAATTGCATGCCATTTGGGTTGACAAACGTCCCTGCGACATATCAACGGTTGTGACTGGTCAACAGGGGATGCTTACTCCTGACACCTGATCCCACCTCTAGATTTCCAGATGTCCGTTTTTGTCCAATATTCAACATATTTTTGTATATTATCCTAGACATCATGAATATTTATACTTTGGTCTCTGTAAGTTTTACATTCATTATATATTCAAACCTATAAAACGTGCTCACATTACACAAAGAAATACATATATGATGTTTATGACAGATAAATAAAACTTTTTCTTCAATTTCATTTAATTTAGAAAATGACTCAAAATATATGTTAATGTGGTTTTCTCAAAATAGTTGAAAAACATTTGTTACTGTCCACCTGCATAGGTTGTTACCCAGGGAAGTACAGTCAGAACTGTGACATGACGTGTCCTGTCAACTGTCGTGATGATATTTGTAGTATTGATGATGGTCTGTGTTATGAATGTAAAGATGGATATCTAGGAAACAAGTGTGACACAGGTTTGTGTAACCCTACATACTTTATTCAAAAACAATTTGAATAAACATACAAACTGAGTAGACCAAATGTGTGTTATATTTGAATTAATTAACCATTCTACAGTTTTGAACAAAACGTCGTATTGATATACATATTGTCTATATTGATCATAATATGCTAGAGTTTTGGTGTAAAAGAATACGTTATTGAACATATGATAAAATAAACATCTGTCAGTCTTTACAATATTTTCAAATATTCAAAAATGTGTAGTTGAAGTGAGGCACTGGATGCCAAATTAATTTCATGAGTTTACGAAATAGCTAACGGTTAAGTTCATGTAAAATACAATGCAATTTTAATAATTGAATATATATATATATTTATTTATTTTACTTGTTGATATTTCGTGCCATTTGAGTACTTAAATATGTCAAAATGCGTTCGTTCTAGGCTTTTTGCTTTAATTTTTTATCGTTTGCTTCCTCTTCCATAGTAGGCCACAGTTGACTTCAGTAGGGAGACTTCGGGTGATCTTACTGGTTACGAGTAACCAAAATAGTGAAAATTTAGTTTTATATAAGTAATAATTCAAAATGGTGTGCTAAGTTTTCTTTTGAACTTTGGTACATAAAAATATACGCAAAGTATATAAAGGAATAATAATAATAATAATAATAATAATAATAATAATAATAATAATAATAATAATAATAATAAAAGTTATTACTAAGACAAGTTATTAACAATACATCTTTAAAAGGAACTTGGAATATTATATTTTTAAATTGTAGAATGCAAAGCTGGAAAATTTGGCCGAAAGTGTTCACATGTGTGTAATGGTAGATGTAGAGACGGGGAAACATGTTCTCACATCAATGGATATTGCCCAAGTGGTTGTATAGATGGATACATAGGAACATACTGTAACAAAAGTAAGTATTTGATAATGAGGGATATGTACATTCATAATATGTTTATGATATACTTTTTATTTGTTTTCGTAGTTGCAGTAAGTTTGGAGTGACACAGTCATTAGAAATCATTAGGTTTATGTTAGATTGCCACGACATTTTGTCGTGGTGGTAACACATTATGACGAATATAATAGAGTTTTATATTTCAATTAAAAACAATTTGTGATTAGGATGATTTGGCTCTAGAGACATCTATTTAAACTGTAAAACCTTACTGTTTAATGTACGGAAGGTGCTGATTGAACATTAATTGTTTTCAATATGACTAATTTCCGAAATACTTACAGCTATTAACTTGAAGAATAATTTTTTTTTCTAAAAGTATTGCATGGTATTCAATAATTGGAAAAAAAGAACAGCCAACGCCGGTCGTAGAGACTTTGGACTCTTCAGCAAAAACATTTACAAAAAAAATATGTTTTGCATGCGTTTTACATGTACAGGTTGTCCACGTGTAAATCGAACAATTAACATCACATCGAAGTAATATTAAAATGTAAAAACGCATGACTCTTATTGAAATTTGTTTTCAGATTGTGCATTATGGGATCTGAGGACACAGTTTGTCTTTGAAGTGCCACATATAAAACAGATGCCCCAAATGCATCAATTTGTATTTTGTTTAGATAGTTGTACATCCTTTTGGTGTTTCTATAAAATGAAATGCAAAATAAAATGCAGATCATAATTATTTGTTCCATGACATAGTTATTTCTGATTTGTACTGAAGTTATGCATTAACAGAAAGTTAATCGAATATAAATCTTTTTCACTAACGTTGCGTACTTTATAAGGTCATGTAATGTTTTGAGTCTCCGCAATAGCAATAGATAATACACCGTGTGATACGTAACATGTTTCTTTAATTTATACCACAGCGTGTTCCCATGGATTGTTTGGCTTTAATTGTACTCAAGAGTGTGGCAACTGTTTGAACAATAAGACATGTATACACACAAACGGAACCTGTGATAATGGTTGTGCCAGTGGCTGGAAAGGATCATTCTGTAACACAAGTAAGACGAAATAACATGTGACCCTATGAAATATTCTACTTACTACTTTTATCACTCTTTTTATAACGGATGACGCATCATAGACAACTGTTTTTTCACTACAAGTGGTACCTGGAAATTTAGATATCCAGTGATTGGTTATCATGATACTTGTTTTATCAAACATCACTCTGATTCCACACATAGATACACTGATGTTTATATAAAAAGATGCTGGTCTTTCTAATAGACAATCTATCTATCTATCTATCTATCTATCTATCTATCTATCTATCTATCTATCTATCTATATATATATATATATATATATATATATATAATATATATATATATATATATATATATATATATATATATATATATATATATATATGTCTTGCAACAAACTGTCGGCATTCCTATGGGAACCAATTGTGCTCTTTTATTGGCAGATATATACGACGTTTTGTCAATTAATAATGACAATTGTCATATATATGTCAATGTGATATATCCTGGCGAACTAGAAAATAAAGATACAACATACAACATACAAATAAAGATACAACATACAACATACTTAGACATTTACTTACTATAGACTCAGATGAGAAATCAACAAGTAAGCTATACGACAATCGCAACGACGATTTCGGCTTTCCCGTCATGAATTGTCCACATTTAAGTAGTAATATCCCACTGTCAAACGAATATGGAGTTTATAATTCACAAATTATCAGATATGCCAAGGTGTGTTCAACATATGAACATTTCATATGTAGAGGTGATCTACTCACTGACAATTTTTTGACACAGAAATATCGGAAACCGCGTTTGATGTCAACGTTCCGCTCTTTTTGTGGTCGGTATATTAGTCTTGTTTTACGACTACTCTGTTTCACTATGTGAAATGTTAAATTACCTGTTCAATGGCGGTTGTTGAGTCGTCTGTACGAATTATGACGAGGATTCGTTCCCCATGTATTTTATTTTAATTTGACTCACAGCGGGTGTGAATGGTCGACATGGGGTGCTTACTCCTCCATGGCACCTGATCCCACCTATTGATTTCAAGAGGTCAGTGTTTGTTCATTTTTACCAGATTTGTACCTATATCCTGGACATCCTAGGTACCTTGGTATCTGAGACTTCTTATATTCTTTTTTTTAAACATTTGCTTATCGGACGCACACGATATTTGTACACACACGTGATTATATCACTTCTCCAAGAAAGAAAGTCAATTACAGTCCGATTCCTATTTCGACCTTTTAGAACTTCATCTTTAAGATAATGTATGGTATTCCGGGAAGCACAAACCCTTTGGTCCTGTTAGTGGACATGACCAACTGTAAAGTTTGACAACCCGGACACGTTGGTATTATGTTGTTGTCGGGTTCCTTCATTGCAAAAAGACACGCACGCCAACATATATGCCAACATGATTCAAAGACATCAGTCGAAAAAAATAATTTATATATACTGACATCAGGTGTGAAACGGTACTTAAACATTGACATCAGTCATAAAGCTTAAATACTGATAATTGATTGTTGTAAATATATTTTAGTTTCTAATTAGGTTTAATATATACAATGTTTAATATGTAATTCACAGGTTGTGATTCAGGTCATTATGGAGTCAGTTGTCGTAACACATGCAGTGTCAATTGTCAGGATAGTTCGGACTGTGATGTATTTACTGGGACATGCACAGGTGGATGTAAGGGTGGCTGGACAGGACAATTATGTGATAAAAGTAATCTTTATCACGATATTCAAAAATATCTTGTACAAATATGCAAACTTTTAATGTAACAAACGTTTCTAACACGTTCATATTGCTGAGTATGAAAGTGTATTTGATTATATATGTAGCTATAATTAGAGGGTAGTACTTGGCAAGAATATCACTACTTTGTTTGAGCATTTATCATTTGGTTTTAAGGACAATACGGATATGTATCATTCGACAATGACTTAGACGCTGGAAAGATCAAGACTAAACTCTCAAAGGAAAGCGATGCATACACAGTAGAGTACAAGTATACGACAAACGCTCTCGTTTTCGTCATCAGGCGACGTTGTTTCTGTCGAAACGGGAATTTAAATAATTTCAAGCACATGAAATTAATTGATTAATATGAAAGATAACAAAAATAATTAATGTAGATTTCGAGCATGCATATCGAATGAGTGTACATTTCCACTGACAATGTTGAGTAAGAGTTTGAATGGAAAAGTTCGGCAGCTGATTTTCTTATGGTGATATTAGGGTGATCAAAAGTCTGACCAATTCAAGTGTGACATTCCATTGATCTAGTTATATATATATATATATATATTATATATATATAATATATATATATATATATATATATATATATATATATATATATATATATATATATATATATATATATATATATATATATATACGAAATTAAAAACAAAGTAATTCAAAGTGTTCCAATTACAAATTGTTTGAAAACGCTGTTCTAATAATGAAACTGATACCTATACTGTACTTTGTCGTTATCCTTTAATTTTGGACGTGGAAGATCAAATTCGTCTTCATCACCGATGATAAACGAAAACGCTCTCACTTAAAAAGAATATTTACTCTCAAGCTAAACACAAATTATCAACCCAGTAAATTGTTCCATGCTAGTAACTCGTAGTGACTTTTTCCCAATATCGATGACGTAATCCAGCACGCGATGGAAGTAATTCTCCTTGTGTTATTAATTGGTAGATGTTTTGTGTTATATTTGGATGTAAACAATGCTGTATGGTTTGTGCATATTCTTGACTAGGTTTTTACACACACACACACACACACATATATATATATATATATATTATAATATATATACTATATATATATATATATATTTATAGTATAAATATATATTATCGGTCATATATATATATATATATATATACTATATAACTATATATATGTATTATATATAATATATATATATATAATATATTATATATATATATATATGTACAATTTTGCAAACATGGTTAAAATTTTGTCGGTCAGGAGAGATAGCAAGATACTTAACAATGTATTACCGTAGATTTTGTTACATTTTTATTCATTTATCTTTAACAAAACATATTCAAGTTCATGTTTAAACAGCTGATTGTGAAACAATTGCTTACCCTTTTGTTTACAAAAATATATGTGTAGCAACACACAATTTAAAGTACAATCTCCACACAAGACTGGAATGAATTAAATACGCCGACGATTAATACACCTGTCATTCATGTAAGAATATAATATTTACTCGACCATTATTTAAATTCGATTTCCAAATACGACGGTTTTTTTCAACTGGGGATTTGTTTTTAAAAACAAACTTTTATCTATATAAAATGTCAAATGTTTGAAACAATACGAACAAAAAATCCATGTTGACCAAATGGGAAAATGCGCACCCCTGATACGCATTAGTGTGTGGATTGGATGGGACACCAATCACAGACGATGTTTGGGCAAATGAAAAAAATCAAACGAGTGATTATCATGAAGGGCATTTTTCATAGAACGAAGGGCGAAGAGTTATTTAAATTGGTGTACTTCCAAATCAAAAGTGCGAGCATTGCAATGTTCTCCTCCATTCTCTGTGAAAGATTTAATTGATACATATTTTTCAACGTATTAGATCTAATTTCAGTTGTAAACGGAAACCACTAAAATTAATTTGAAACTGGCCCAGTAGCAGTAGGATTTTTAGACAATTAAATGTGAACCATATCTGACACCGTGGACGTATTTGTTCATTTTTACAGGGAAATAAAAAGTGTGATGCAAAAATAAATATGAATAATGACACTGATAATATGTTTCCTATTTATTCAAATTCGGAAGATTTACAAACTATTATTTTTGTATAATTAATTAGAATGAAAAGTATGTTGATAAGTTTTCAATAAAGTCATTCTTGATAAGAAAGTAGCGTTTTTGTTGTATAAATTACAAACTATTTTTTCAGTATTATATCTGATTATAGAATATGTATTAAATTTGATATAAAAGTACCCATATAGCCAATAAAATATAAATTAATAATAATAATAATAATAATAATAATAATAATAATAATAATAATAATAATAATAATAATAATAATAATAATAAATGATGTTTTTGAACCTAAAATCAATTCTGTTTCAAGTTACTTTAATTTCACTTGTTACTAAGATTAAATTTCTTTATTGTTTACTTCAATATTAAGCCAGTATTTACAATTTAATTGATTATAGTATTACCAAACATTTAGGACTGTCTGAATAAGGTTCAAATCTATCTAGTCTAGTTCGCTTCATAATCAAAGAGTAGGTAACTCTTGAGGCATGTGTTTCTCATAAATGCCTGTTACATTTTAGCATGGTTCTGCTAATTTACCTGAATATCCAATATAAACTTAATGTGAAATAGAATTGCCTATATATACAATAAAAGTTAATGAATACTTAGGAGTTTTAAATGACAGTATTTGTTTAAACTAGAATCAATCAGTGAAATGTGTGTGTAAAGTCACTTTAATCACCATGTTTTACCAACATTACCGTCTTTCTTGTTTTATTTGATTTTAATCCAATATCTACATATACCCTTAATTGTTGTAGAATTAAATATAATCGATTATAATATTATGTTGGACCATCTGAATAAAATTGAAAATTTTCCCCTCGTAATTTGCTTCATAATCAAGGGTCAGGTAACTCTTTTTCTTTTTTTGTTTCTTACTTCTGTTTAAAGAATGCCGCCATGGAACGTATGGCTCCAATTGCACAGACACTTGTGGTAACTGCTACCCGAACAAAACATGTGACAATGTAAATGGCATCTGTAAATATGGTTGTGATAAAGGCTGGAAAGGAACACACTGTAAAACCGGTAGGGGATATGTAAAATATGTCTGCTTAGATAGAAATATATGTATTCTAACGTATTGCTCTACAAAATTAACAATGTTCTTATACCTTTCTTATCAACGTCATGCATTTAATTATAACAACCCAACCTATCTTTACTGTGTATATACTTATCTAATGGATACGTTATGTTATGGAGCACGTAAACATCAATATTTTGTTTTATGCAAAAAGCGTGGAACACAAATTTCTCCAAATTCAATAAACTGATAAATAAGAGATTGAAACGTAATCATAAATTGCCAGAGAACATTCAAGATAACATTTACAACTGAATATACTTTTGTATCTGATATATATTTTTATATGTAATGATCACGTATGTATATCTACATTATATATCATATTATTCATATAAATATGTAATATCAATGCAGAGTGTGATGCGTACAAATACGGTTACAACTGTAGTGGGGATTGCAGTGGTAATTGTAGAGATAACGTGACATGTAACAGATATAACGGTACCTGTGACGCAGGGTGTAACAAAGGGTGGACAGGAGTGTACTGTAATCAAAGTATGCCAAAATTTAATGTTCAAATTGAGAAATAATACTACTACGTGTCAGACAATTTAGACTCTGGGTATAAAGCAGTAAATGTACTCATGTTGTAATTTTAACTTTTTTTCAAAGATTGATACTCTTCAAAGCATGAATTTGATTTTGGTAGCGTATTGAGAATGCAAAATTAATATACTGCTATATCATTAAACAATATAAATTTTCAAAATTGAATGTCTAAGAGTTTTTGTTTTTATCAGGAAATGTTTTAAAATTGCTCTTAATATTCATTGACTTGTGACAAATCTGTAACGTTTATGTTAGCATGTACCTACGGATCATACGGATATGACTGCGCAGTGAAGTGTAGTGGTAACTGTAAGAACAACACCACGTGTGATACAATTGATGGATCCTGTAGTGATGGATGCAAGGAAGGATGGGAAGGAATAGATTGTAACAATTGTAAGACAAAAACAACAACAACAAACAAATGTTTTACCTCTTCGATAACCTAAAATATCAGTATTGTATTTAAGATATTTCTAACCAATAAAGGTAATTGATACTGTTGGTGGACCGTTGTAAATGATGTACATGTATGAACCGTTTTGCAAAGATTAGCAATTATCTTTTTAACTATTAGATACAGAATGTTAGAAATACACACATATAAGTTCAACATTGTATTATTCTTCATTGTTGCGTCATAAAATGTAGATCTTTGAATATTGATCTTGGTTGAAGATGTTTACCACATATCGTAAAAGCTTTATTTGAGAACTGTATTTTATACATAATCGGAGAGGTATGACCGTGTCAATACATTTAATCCAATGACAATCTTATTGATTACAATACAAGATAGAAAATGCATAAGTCATTGAAAGTTTCCCGTAAATATAAAATGCATTTAAGTTGTGTTTACCGTGTCGAAAATATGTGCATTTAACAATAACATAATCTATGGACTATATTGAAATGTTCATACAGCTTGCGAGGATGGAAAATACGGAGAAAACTGTGCTGGAAAATGTGGATCTTGTTCCAATTCTACATGTTTACGAACAAATGGTACATGTTTAAACGGGTGTGGTGCTGGTTTCAAAGGTTCACTATGCAAAACAAGTACGTACAAATATCATTCTGTAAAATCTGGTCATTTACTGTGTAGAGTTCGTATCTATAATGATTCATAATCTCGTTCTATAGTATACATTAACCTCATGGTGAAAACTTGAATTCGGGTAAATACTTGCATTTCTTATTTCATTATAGATTGCTCTTCTGGTGAATTTGGTGAGAACTGCAGATATAATTGTAGCCGGCATTGTTCACAAAATGATGTTTGTGACAAGAAAACAGGATATTGTCCGAAAGGATGCGATAGAGGATGGACAGGTGATCATTGTAATACAAGTGAGTACATTTCAATGTAATACTCTACCATGTCTGTACCAATTACGACGAGAATTCGTTCCTCTATTTCATTTGGATTTGACTGTGAACTCACGGCGAGTGTGACCGCTCGACAGGGGGTGATTACTCTTTCATGGCCCTGGACCCACCTCTTTTTTTCCAGAGGTCCTTGTTTGCCCATTTTTTACCAGATTTGTACCTAAATTTTAGACATCCTAAAGATTTATACTATGGTATCTGAGATTTGTTATATTAGATGTGCTTTTGTAATTAAATACATGAAACATGAAACATGAAAGATAATAACATACGGTAACAATAAATATAGAACATTGTTACACTGAACAGATTAAGTTGATAAATATAGGAAGACATTGTGTCTTATGCTATTAGTCTTTCTATCGCATTTGTATAATCGTAATATCATGTTTGGATTTAATGCATAGCTATTTTATTCTCAAATGTGTATATTTGTTTAGATATTGTTAATTCAAGTAACCTGCTAAGTGCTAGTCTCTGAGTCGTCTGAACCGATAATGAATCGGATTTATTCCTCCCTTTTTCGCTCAGATTTGACTGTGATCTTGCGCTGAATGAGAGCGGTAAACATGACACCTGATTCCACCTCTGCATTTTCAGAAGTCCGTGTTTGTCCAGTATTCACCAGATGTGTATATTGTATCCGAATTATTCTGTAAATTAATACCTTAGTATCTATAATCTGTATATTGTCTCCTAATTCTTATGAAGACTGATACTTTTGCATCATTTTATAGTATCTTGTATAGGAATATGAAAGAAAGAAATATGTGTTGTATTAAATAGTACAATACTTACCGTTTAAGCTTGCACACCGGGGACATATGGATATAATTGTAACGAAACTTGCGGACATTGTTTAGGAAATGATAACTGTAGTATATACAACGGCACGTGCCCGCGTGGATGTCAAAGTGGAAGGACAGGAGATACATGCAGAGAATGTAAGTACAATGTATCATAAAACATTTTAATTTGACAGTTTTAAATTGTGTTTACCAATATATATATCATTTCATTTTTTTCTACTTTTAATGCTTGTACTTGGTTTATACAAGAAAATACGAGCTATGCACAGACAGAACAAATAGGTCAAATCCCGCTTGGTATTAATGTACAAATAGTAAGGTCGAGTCAATTAATAACAATTGAAAAAAAGTATGAAACCAGGGCTTCTCAAGCAATTTTCACAAAATATATAGGAATAAAATAATTTTAATGCATGTGTATATCTCCTTTTTGTTATTGTATAACAATTAATCTATGTAGTAAAAAGGAAAAACAATTGAAACAACAGCTAATTCCCCTGTGAAATTGAATTCGACAGATGTTTTGCTATAATGTGCAATTTATAAATATCTTACTTCTATTGCGTTTGTATCACACAGGGTGTCCGGATGGGATGTATGGCTTTCAGTGCGGGGGGATTTGTAACAGCACTTGTAATGAAACGTGTAATAAAACTACAGGCCAATGTGACAAGGGATGTACTGGTGGTTGGGAAGGATTATACTGCCACAAATGTATGTACATATAAACTTCTGACATATCTAGACTTTATGTAAAACATGAACCAGAACTCCTTGAACATTTTCCTATTCTGGTGTTTTTCGAACATTTTGTGTCCAGTATGTCCGGATTATATGACACTAAAGTTTACATTCATTGTGTTGATATATCAATTTGTTAAGGGAGGAAAAAAAAACAAGAAAACAAAATTGCTTCAAACCAACTGAAAAACAAGATACCTCGTCGATATTAGTTGATATGTAATTTCTAAATATAACAATAGCAAGTAGCAATAGTGTTCCCTACCGCTATCTGTCTGTCTGTTTGTCCGAGTGTCTCTGTTTAACTGTCTGTCCTTGCCTATCCATCTTTGTTCGCGTCTGTCAGACTGTCTCTGTCTCTGTCTCTGTCTCTCTGTCTCTCTCTGTCTCTCTCTCTCTCTCTCTCTCTCTCTCTCTCTCTCTCTCTCTCTCTCTCTCTCTCATCTCTCTCACTCTCTCTCCTCTCTCTCTCTCTCTCTATCTCTCTCTCTCTCCTCAGTTCTCTCTCTCTCTCTCCACTCATCTCTCTCTCTCTCTCTCTCTCTCTCTCTCTCTCTCTCCAATAGTTTTTTTTAGTTTGACATCAATCTATAAATTACATTACAAGCGTGTAATCAAGGAACATACGGTCCAGGCTGTATATACAACTGTAGCGGGAATTGTAAAGGAAATGATTCTTGTAGCATCGTCGATGGATCGTGTCCAAATGGCTGTGATGAAGGTTGGAGAGCGGATACTTGCCACATAAGTGAGTTTATATCTATATATCAACAACAGTTTTGGCCACACTATACACTGCCAGTGCAATATTTTAGCTTTTGTTTGACACATTATGTATACCGCTTATACATGTACAGTGAGACCTGTATATAACGACCTTCTTAAGGACACAGGAAAACCGGTCTTTAAAGGGGGTTTATTTTCCTTTTTTATTAATTACATTATTACCCCGTAGATATATGACGAATGTACTTATAGAAATTAAAGAAGGTTTAATCTGTTGTGTGGCATTTCGAACTTTTTCCTACATAGAAGAAATTCATCAGGGCAACACGAATACAGTCATTATTCTCGTAATTACGCCATGGTTTTCTGAAACGTTTTCCCATTCTTCATTATCGCATTCCGTCACTCTATATTTAGAACAAACGTCCATTTGATATGAGATCATTGTCAATGAAACGGTCAACGCTAGAAATCACGGTCGTAAAGCCATTCAACAGTAGTCGTTTATTATGACTGGATTGTCTTGATAATTTGGTATATTAGACATACTTAGACATTTTACTTAATATAGACACACACGGTGCAGATGTCCAAACTTCGAAAATACTTAAAGACACAATGGTTGCATACAAAACAATTATTTATATTCGTATTCACAATATAATTATGGTGTTTATTTTTACTTAATATAGACACAAACGGAAAATTGTCAACTAAGCTATACGATAAACGCAACGATTTCGGCTGCCCCACCTTAAATTTTCCACATTTAAGTAGTAATATCCCTCAGCACCCGAATATGGAGTTTATATTTCACAAATGACCAGATATGCTAAGGCGTGTACAACATATGGATATTTCATATACAGATGTAAAATACTCAATGAAAAATCATTGACACAGGGATATCGAAAACGTTTATTGTCAAATTTTACGGTCGGTATAATGGTCTTGTTTGCGATTACTCTGTTTCACTAATTGAAATGCTGAGTTGCCTTTTCGTTGGCGGCTGTTGAGACGTCTGTACCAATTGTGACGATGATTCACTCCTCACGTATTTTATTGGACTTGACTATGGACTCACGGCGAGTGTGTCCGGTCGACAGGGGATGCTTACTCCTCCATGGCACCTGATCCCATCTCTTGGTTTCCAAAGGTGCGTGTTTGTCCATTTTTACCGGATTTGTATCTATGTCCTGGACATTCTATTGATTTATACTTTGGTATCTGATATTTTTTACATAATACACAAAACAATACAACGTCTCGGTACATTTCATGTGCATAGTCTAATTTATATAATTTGATTTTAACCTTTTGATTATCATACGGATGTTCTATTTACTTGCTAAATTGAAACGAATACCCCTGACAGTGTAATTGTGATGTCATTATACTTTATTACCTAAAATTAAACTCCTTGAGGTCGAGATAGGGTTAAAAACCTCCATTTCGGAGGCTTATATGAATTTTACTATGTCAAGACAACATCGCAGAGAAAACATCATTTTCAGCCCTACGAGTATTACATTCCATCTAGAATTTGGAATATTTTCTTGTCATGTACGACATTTTTTTTTAAATTATACACAACAATGTAATTTGTATGTTAAAGGGAAATCCATGAAGTAGGAATGTAACGTTTGCCGTTGTATATTTAATGATAAATCAAATTGTTTTACTTTAACAATTCATCAAGTGTTCAACGGAGTTTTTTTTATACATAACAACACTGGATCAGTTTAATCCGACAGTGTATTACATTGAGTACACAACACGCATTATACCACACTTACACACCACTTGGTATACCACACTCAGTAAAATACACTGTACACACTACATTACACCAAACACAGTACACCATATTCAGTGCACCACATTCATTATACCACACTTTATTCGTAACATTCAGTACACCACAATTATTCCACTGCACTCAGTACACCACACTCATTACACCACTCTCATTTCATAACACTCAGTAAACCAAACGCATTTCACCAACCGCGCAGAGTACACTACACTCATTTATCCACACTCAGTACACCACACTTAATACATCACTGTGTAAATATATAAAAGGGAATATGATAATAAGTTATCATAATCATTTTGCCTAATCAGATAAAAGGTGAATTTATTTATGTAAAAAATACATACTTCTGTCAATACATTTATTCTGACCTTATTATCTAATCTTATGAAATAGTTCATATGGAGTACAGATGCCCAAACTTTGAAAATACTTAAAGACACAATGACTGCATACAAAACATTTATTTATATTCTTATTCACAATATCATTATGGTCATTGTTTGTGTTGCAGCTCTATGTGTTTATTAAACCACTTGTGAAATATATAATAATAACTCCATATTTATGGCACGCCAAAATCACATTAATGGTAAATCCTAATATTTCTCAGTTAATGTAATGTTGTTTTTTTTTTTCTCCCGTTTGACCTACTTTTTCTCTTTCGGTAACCGATATTAATTGTAGTAAAACTAGGTAAAACTGAGAAGAATTAATTTTAACTACCCCACAATCACAGGAAGTATAAAAGCCTAACTTTTGGTGCACTCATACCTTGTTTTTCTCAGTTAAACTCACCTTTGTCCAGTTAATGTTAGGTAAGAAAACAATTAGGATCCACTGGAGAAAAGTTTAACTGGAGAACAAAAATAAGTT
Source organism: Atrina japonica (assembly GCA_030159075.1). Classification (NCBI taxonomy): domain Eukaryota; kingdom Metazoa; phylum Mollusca; class Bivalvia; order Pterioida; family Pinnidae; genus Atrina; species Atrina japonica. The sequence continues at coordinate 19,071 of BROG01001579.1, read as the reverse complement.
TAACTAATTAATGTGATTTGGCGTCTCATACATACTATATTTCATTATTTAGATAGTTCCGTGATTTTTCGACAATATTTATCTGAGACGATTAGGTTCACTTCTTACATTTCATTAGATGGGCATTACTACTTCATGTATTTAAACTACTAATCATTTCAGCATGCATCAATGGAAAATATGGTTTTAACTGTAACAGGTCATGTGGAAACTGTCATGGCAACGAACCATGTATACACACCAATGGAACATGTGTCAAGGGGTGTGCTAGTGGATGGCAAGGTTCCTATTGTAATGCAAGTATGTATGCATCACGTGCCAATAGTTTCATCTAATTTGTTTATTGGCTAGTGAAACTTCCTCCGATTAATACTTCTGTATCTGTGATTTTGAAGACTATAAAATCATTATTATAATTATGGCCATACTGGCTCCATCTTAGACCCTTAACCCATGTCATGTACTGTACTGTTTATTAAGGTATATATGTTTATCACATATATGATTAGCATATATAATGGTGTTGGGGAACTACAATTTGAAACCAGTCTGGGGATGTTTGTTTTACTATCTTCCGTTTACTATATCAAAACAAGGACGTTTATATATATTTCATGTAGACTTATTTTACGGCATGATTATCATTTACATTCAATATGTTGGTAGAATGAATATACGATATAAAACCATTTTAATACGCTTCCGGTGTGTCTATTGTTTTAATATAGAATGCGGTCTGGGGAGGTATGGTGTGAATTGTTCAATTAGCTGTAGAGAATGCGAAGACGGATGTCACCATATAACCGGCGAATGTTTATTTAAAGGTAGGACCTGTTATTTTTCTTGTCCTATAACGTAATATTTTGTTTCATTTTAATGTATTCACTTATCTAATTACTAAAAAAATATCATTGGTTTCAATCGTTTGAACATAAAATGCAAATATATGCCTAAAAATGTTTGATACTTTCTTAATTAAATGAATTATTATTTTCTCTTGTAGATCTGACGAAGACCTCAGTCGTGTGGCCCGTCACTGTTAGTTTTCTGTGTGTTTTAGTTGTTATTGTGTTAGTTATTGTTGTAATACAGTGTCGTCGAATTAATGTTCTTAACGCAGAGCGATTATCAAACTTTCAAAGTGGTCACAACATTCGGATATCCAACAGTGGTAATGAGGAAAAAAACTATGAGGAATTACAAACAGGAGCGAATGAAACACGTGTATATGACTCTCTTGATGATGCCCATGTAACATATCAGAATACAATAATACATTGAGGTACGGTGTGGATGAAAATATATTGACGATTTTGTACATAATACGTAATTTTAATATCGTATTCTTAGTTCATAAATTGTAGAATTTGTGCTGACGATGAAAAAGTAGTGAGAGCATTTCTGCTCATTAATGGTATTAGCAGCAACAGTAGTAGTAGAAGTATGAAAAGTAGTTATGGTAGTAGTAGTAGTAGTAGTAGTAGTAGTAGTAGTGAGAGGATGGAGGTACTGTATTTTGTTCTTTTTTTATCATTCTTGTTAAAATGTAATTTAAAATCAATATAAATTAAACGTTTTCAAATCGTGTCTGCGGTATATTATTAATTATATTAATATTAATTATCATAACTATCATAACTGAGCGGGGTGACCTTTTGATTATCATATTGTCGGTTATACTCACTTTTCGGTTATGATGGACTTCACGGTAAATAGTTTTGACAACTGGATAACCGTTAGCATAATGACGAGTACGAACGATTACTCTTGCCAAAGTAATTTCAATTGATGACAGGGAGTTCGATTCGTCCAGTACAGGAAAAGGTTTACGAGACTCCATTTCTCCTGGCTATATAGATTTTACTATATTATCTGCATGCTTATGCAACCAACATGTCACACTGCAGTTTTGAAACTAAATGCAAACACATACGATCAGTAAGACTAACAAAGCAAACAAACAGTACCTGAATCAGGTCATGCTGAAGAGCTAAATATTTGCTGACCAATTATGACCAAAATAAAGCTCAAGTCAGCTTCAACTTTGATTTTCTTTGTTTATTGTTGTTTAACGTCCCACTGAAAAATCATTCACTCATATGGAGACGTCACCAAATGCCGGTGAAGGGCTTCAAATTATAGCCTATGCTCGGCACTTAAGGCTATTGAGCAGTTAGGGTTCTTTAACGTGTCGACACCTACTGTGACACGGGACCTCGGTTTTACTGTCTCATCCGATAAACAGGAAAATTACCTGCTGCCGGCTGGACTCGAACTCACGACCTCACGACCAAGTGTCGAGCGCGCTACCGACTGAGCCAGGTCGGCTTTCAATTTTAATACTGATATGAATATTTGAATCCGTATTTATACACAAAAGTGATTCACGGAATTCAAGAGCTGTCGACCTTGGTAATTCAAAACGGCAATGAATCTGACGCAGTTATATAGTGTGTCCTTACGTCATACATGATTCCCAATACAAATTGCATGTTGTCAATCAGAGGTTTCTGGCTGAATCGAAATGATAGTGGTAGTAGCAATTCTGTGTAGATTTGAATAAACGACTGTAGTTAACCAATTGTATTTGAAAAGCTATTTGGATAGACAAATTTGCAAATAATTATTTTTTTTAACTCAAACGTGACCCGTTATATCAGCCACTATAGCCGTTATATCCACACTGTAATTTCCTGTTAAAACAAGTAAAATTGAAGAAGTTCCAATTAATAATCGAAGCTATAGCAGATTACTATTAGCTGGGAATAAATCCTTTTCACTGTCGGTATAGACGGTATAAACATTTACCTGTTTTAAAGATCAGATACACCGCAAAATTGGTCATGCAGTCATGATAAACAAAATTAGAAAAACAAAAACAGAATGAGGAAAAAGGAACCTCCGTGACAATGATGTAGTAAACCAGAAATGGGCAGTTAATGTTAAGTAACAATCAGCACACACGTTTTAAAATTGTCTGCGCACAATTGCGACATTTTGATACAGGCGTTGTGATTGCTGTTAGGGTAAACTGGTTCCTTAAAATGTATTTTAAGATGCAAACTTACTAGATTTTGTTTAATAGTATATAGGCCTGAACATAAGCATAATATGTTTTTAAATAATCTAAAGGCTCAATAATACTGAGTAAATATGGGTTGAAGTTAAAAAAAATAAACATAAACGACAGGCATATACACATTAAAGACGATCCTGCATCGGTATTTTTTCATCCTGTTTTTTCAAAGCTTTTATTTAGATTTATCACTTATCATTCGGAAAAATCAAAATAAGGATGAATGTTTCAACACCCGGTAGCAAGCTGTTGTATTCCAACTTTATTTTATACCGCTCCTATTCTTAAGATAAAAAAATATGCACGTTGAATTAATAGAAATATTTCACCAAATTTATTTTATCAGATATAATTACGGCAAGATGTCAAAACATCCATTTTTTCAGAGAAAATCGCGGCACCAGCCCATCTTGAAACCAAACCCGTACCTCTTAACCTAAATATGTTGATTCGCGATGTAAATTGTGCTATGCTAACCATGAAACTGATCATCATGGGAACTCGTGAACTAAATACGCGGATATCCGTATGCCATGGAGTATAAAAGGTTCGGAATTAATTTTGATGGATTATATACCATCGGGCATATAAGTAAATTATATTGTTGAAAACAATTTCGGGAAAAGTTCTGTTGAACATTCGTATGTCGGAATAATGGCGTTATTAATTTCAGTATCACAAATTATGATATTTTTACGTAAGGATACAATTTTATTTATACACAGGAGGATAGTTTATTATGTTTACACTTAATGTTTTTGTACAGCTGGTCATAAATGTATCTATAAACAAACCCTTGGCCTACTGTATTAGATAAGGTATTTAGATAACACGGTTGTTCTTAGCAGGAAGATTTTGCATATGAGAGTATCATTACCAGACCACACTGTGCACATTTATCTATGCCCATTCAGTTGTGTTACGTTATACAGTTGCTCTTGGCCATTAGTAAATTGGTCTTCCAAGACCACTTAACATTCAGTTTCACTCAGAGC